>LPNX010579726.1:0-10961 GCA_001517045.1 Pseudotsuga menziesii
ATGAGAGTAAGCACCAGAGTGATATTTGGATATATTGTTTTTGGTTTGAACTTTTGATATGTTTTGGTGAGGACTCTGTTTCAATAATTTGTAGTAATTTTGACAGACTCAAGTGTCCGGGTAGCTTGACACCAAATCTTTTACCAATTTCCTTCATCAATCCATATGTCTCCTCTTTTCTTCTAAGGAATACTTCATGATGCTTGTGTTCATAAAGTAACATTAAGCTTTGTATGAGGTATTTAACAGCTTCATTGGGGATATCGACCTCACACTTATCATGATGGACACAGATGGTAGGCTTCTGTAATAGTGCTGCCTCACAGTGAGAGTTTAGACTGTATGGGTCGAGATGAGAAGGTCCTCCAAATGCTAAGCTTTTTCGAATGACATTTGAGGCAAATTTCTGTTGGGTCATTTGCACTATCTCTCCTCTTAGACAGTACATGTGTTTTGCTTCAATGGACTCCAGAACTCTTTCATATGCAGCTTTGATAGAACACAGGATGTAATCTTTTGTCTATGTAGGAATGGCATCTGTCTCAGTTTAGATGTCATTATCATTAATGCAGGATTTTCTTGTTATAGGGTTGTAAGGAATGGTAGCCATCTCTCCCAGCAACCACAACTGCTGTCATTATCCCTTTGATGATGCTTGATCCCTTTCAATAGCATGGATCGATCTTAACCCTGCATCTGTCAAGTGCTGAAAGACATTTGAATTAAATTCTTTGAGCTGCAATTTGCATTCCTCAGGTTTTTACAACCTCAGAAATGCTTGTACCCAGAAAAATGTTTGCACCTTGAGGGATATATTCTAGTGTAGAACGCCCAAATCACCTGTCAAAACAAATTGTTGGAACAATACCCAAGTGCAACATCTGACATGAATAGTTTGTAACTTTGTATGATACCCAAGATTCTCCATGTTGATTTCAAAAACTCCATGACTTCCTCCTCAATAGGCCTGCGCTCATCCAATGTGTCAAAATTAGAAACAATGCATAAAAGGTTCTTATAGAGTCAAACTTTAAATAATGACCATCCGCCTAGTGACAGTCTTCACCTGTTATATCACCTCATGAAGGCCTTTTTACAAGGTCAAGCACAACTCTCATAGCTCTTAAAATTCTGCATGCTGAGTTAAACCTGCTGGGAAAGAAAGACCATCAGCTCCTTCATCTTCATTGGGACTCATTTCACTTACAGTTTGCTCCAATGTATCAAGCTGAGCAGCCGTATATTTAGCTGCCAATTTTGCCACCATACACTTGATTTTCTGTTAGAGGAATAAGCTTGTGAGACACAACATAAGAGTTCCGAGGATTTTTTAGTGCCCACTCTACCTGCTACAGCATTTTGTATCTATAATGTGTGATCAATAACGATATCAGTAACTGGGGAAATGACATCTCAAGCATCATTTATGGTAGACCCTTCTCAATGATTATGAATGAACTCTAAGAGATATGGATATAAATGTGGTCTTTTGCTCTTGTAGCAATAAGCAGAGAGAAACAAAAGCCAACACACACATTGTGGCAACATGAAGACCAGCTTATGCCTCTCAGAAGGATACTTTTTCTTAACCAGCTTTGCAAAACACTTGATTTCCTGCCCTTAACACAAGTTTTGAGGCATATTTTGGTGTATCCCCAGATGTTGCAAATTCTTGCGAAATTGCTAGTTTGTGCAGATCAGCCAGTGATTTTTGTAGCTCAAACCAATACACTACAGGTTGTTCACCAACTTCAAAAAGCCTTAAGTGTATGAATTCCTTAGAACCAAAGTGTTGTATTTTGAGATTGGCATCTTTGATGTTCAGGACTTTTACAATGCATTGTGACAGCTGCAAGAAGTGCACGTTTTTGGGATTTTTTTGGTTATTCAGCTTACAATTCTTTTCTATGGGTTATAATGGATGTTTTTATATGCATTTTTGCAGAGGCCTTCATTTTTTGTCTTTGTTCTCTTTCAAGCTCTGGCGAATGAAAGAGAGGATGGGTTCATATGGGAAAGCTGTCCCATTTGAGACTCAGTTTTTTCTAGTCGAGGGTAGCAAAGGTTCACCTTTGAGTACTGGTGTAGGTGATGGCATTGGAGAGCCAACAATCTATATTGTTTCCTTGCCGCTATTGGAAGGATCTTTCAGAGCATTTTTTCAAGGAAATGAAAACAATGAGCTCGAAATCTCTTTGGAAAGTGGTAAGAATTGCAGAGATTATGAATGGTATAAATTTCTTATATCTAATACATGTAAGACTTAACATAACCCTAACTGTAAATTCTCAAGAGAAAATTAGTCTTTTTTATTTTCTCTTGAATTTACTTCATATTTGGCATTCCAGGAGATCCTGCTGTTGAAACAACTCAATGATTTTATTCAATTTTTCTTGGGGCTGGAACTGATCCATATGAAGTGATTACTAGTGCAGTAAAGTGAGAACCCTTGCTATGTTTCAACTTTTGTATTTTATTTCCTTTCTTTTGGAACTTCTCATATTCCAACATCAATACTATATGAATAACATCAATTGTTGCTAGCCCAGGGCTGCAGAGAGGCATTCTAAAACCTTTGTTCATCGTGAAAGAAAGACGAGTAATTTCTCGTGGAATTGAACCTTGGTTTTTTCCAACGATGTCTGAATGTGTTCTATGTGCTAAAACATTTAGCTCACATTGAATCTTAATTGAGAATAAGAAGTATCTGTGGACTATTTTACTAAGTCATTATAAGTCTTTGTTGGTTCACTGTTAGCTTAGAGTTTGGATATTTGTCTTGCAGTTACCTGGCATACTCAACTGGTTCAGGTGGTGTGCAAGGGATGCATTTTACACAGATGTCTCAGCTGAGGGAGTAAAACAAGGTCTAGAAAGGTAGACTATTTTTCCAGGCCACTTGTATGTTCTATAAATGTATATTAACTTGTGTAGATATATAGTTACACAACGACATTATCCTGAAGGTCCAGTTTAAAATGATTATGGTTTTTTTATTTCTTTAACAGTCTAGAGAAAGGGGGCACCCCTTCGAATTTTCTGCTTATCGATTATGGTTGGAAATCTGTTGAAATGGACCCTAATGCAAAGCCTCCTCAAGTTGGCTATTCAGCAAAGTAGGTTTGATCTCCTTTTTTGTTTGAATTATGACATTTGGAGACAAAAATTCATCTCTATTTGTTGTTCGAAGATAATTTCATTTCAATTCTTGGCTTTCTAATGGAACTCTAATCATTCTATGGAACTATGAGAATCAGAAAAAAAGTGGCGCAGCCCCAGTGTATTTTTTGACTGTAGGGGAACGTGGCATTGTTCATATATGGTATTCAGAAGGGTAACATGGTTAGCCACATCTACCAATTTTAGTTACTGACTACAGTATGATTTTATGGAAGTGAAAATTTGAGATCATTGTTTATGCTATTCTGTCTTGAAGAATGGTATTTTGAGTTTAACATCATCTCCAAAGCATTTGCTTATACTTGTAACTGGTCTCAATTTTCCTTGCATTGTTTGTAGCGCTCTGTGCTTATATGAACAGAAGTAATCGGATGCAATCATTAGCTCTGAAAAAGATGACATGAAGGGAGGCTTTGTATCTGTTGTCCTACTACCCCTTGCTCAAGGAGTGTTGTGTGTTACTGCTGATCAGCGCTTTCTCTTTTATGACTTGGGTGAGAATGATGAAGGAAAACATGATTTAAAGATTAGCAAGAGGCTTATAGGTTACAATGAGGAGATCGTGTATTTAAAATTTCTTGGGGAAGAGGAGAAATTTCTTGCAGTTGCAACAAATCTGGAGCAGGTGTGACTTTTTAATAAAAGAGTTATGGATTCCTCTTCAAGTTTTAGCAATGAAAAATTTGTTTTCTCTTGGTGTTTTAATTTGTTGTCTATTTTGTTATAGGCAAGGGTCCATGTAACTGTTTTGTCTTGGGCATGTATGGTTTCTTGTAAAGTTTATACATAGAATCCAAGATTTTGAAATTAGTCTTATGTGGAATGTTAGTACAATGTTTACTGGAGCTGTTAGAAGTACACATTCACCAGTGCTTACTATTATGTAGCTCATGAATTGTCTGTTGGTGCTATATATATTTGGATGCGTGGATTTGTAATGTATTTATAATGGTTTTGTAAAATTTTACAATGATTGGAAAGCATGCTAAACTGCATTAGGAAATATTTATTTTTCATGTCTGGGAAATCCTCTCAACTGTGATTTCATGTTGCAATATTGGGATTGTCTCTGCAGGTTCGCATGTATGACCTTGCATCCATGACATGTGTCTATGAGTTGCTAGGACACATAGACATAGTTCTTTGTCTTGATACTGTTGTTTTTTTCTGGACATATTCTCCTAGCTTCTCGGTCCAAAGATCACACGGTGAGTATTTTACAATTGGAACATATTTTTTTTAATTGTGTTTGCTTGAATATCTTTACTAGTAGGTTATTGATTATCAACTTGTTTAAAATCACTGATCAACTAAATATAGCTGATTTTTAAATGCATTCTTTATTGCTGATTCATTATGTCGTTGATTACTTTCTAATTTCATGTAATTAGTCTTCACTGTGTGGTATTGGAATTGTTAACATTTTGTGGAAGATCTTTGTTTTTTTCCAATGTTAAAGGTAAATAATACTGATTCCATAGTAATTGCATAAATTGGTATTCAAATTTTGTAACAATCCCACTAAATTTCTTGTTAGTCCACCTTTGTAAACCTACTAGAAGATGGTAATTGTACTCCCTATTATGACTTCTAAGATTTTGCATAGTTCTTATTGTAACCTGTTGTTCTCAGAATTAGTTCAGTAAGTGGATAAGTCTTGCTGAGTTGCTCTTGCATTGTCAAACTCGAGGCTAGGATTTATTTTCTTTTTCAATTATTGACAGTAAATTGATTTCATGGATGTGAAGTCATTTTTTGTGGATTCAATTTTTATCCTTTTTAATCACATACTGAAAGATGCTTTGTGCTTTTGTTGCAGGTAAGAATTTGGGATATAGAGAGCAAATCCTGCATATGTGTGGCAGCAGGGCACATGGGTGCTGTAGGAGCTGTTGCCTTCTCAAAGAAAGCTAAGAACTTCTTTGTGAGTGGGAGCAGGTTAGTAGACATTGCCCATGCCTAATCTGGTTTATCATGGTGTGAAAGATTTTCCACCCACCTGTTTTGAGTGACACTTGCTCATCATTGGGATGAAATAGAGAAAGTGAAAGCACATTGAATCAATGTTACTATGCATATTCCATTAGCCATCTGTATCCAGGTCTTGCTTGGACATGATTTGGAGATTAATGGCACTTTTCACTATAAGGCTAAACTCTTATGATTATCCTTTACTTAACACTGTCACAAAGTTGAATCCAAGACAGATACAAGATGAATATGCTATCCAGTTACAGGATCAACCACCCAAAAAACCTGTTAAAAAGGACAACAAATCAACAAGGAAAATTTGTTAAAAAGAGAAATTTGAAAAGTTGCAAATAATCACAAATCTTTTTGGTTACTACATTCCCCATTAGGAACATCAAGGAAATTTTTAGGGCTATAAGCTGAGGTATGTATTTGCATGTTATTTGTGTTGAGTGAACTTTGTAAGCTCGTAGTATTTTGATTTCATATATACAAAAATATAGCAAGTATCGATACATTTTCTAAATGGTGGTTTCCTTGTATATCTTCAGTGATTGCACAATCAAAGTATGGAGTTTTGCTGGTGTACTAGGTTCTAGTAGTATTAGTAAGTCAAACAAGCTATCATCACAGGCTACGGTTGCAGCTCATGATAAGGACATCAATTCTGTGGCTGTTGCTCCAAATGACAGCCTTATCTGTACTGGTTCTCAGGTGTGTTAGAATATGAATTTATTCTTATATCTGCAATGACTTCTAGCGGAAGATGACTTCCATTGCAACATATTTAGTTTTTTACCCAAGTATTATGCCATGTTTTTAATCAGGATCAAGCAGCTTGTCTGCCTAGTCTGCCCGTCGTAGGTATAGCATCCCTGTCGCTATTCCCGGGGTTTGCATTTTTTTTTTTTTTAACTTATACAAAGCATGGATATAGCAACGACCAGGCATGGATACAGAGACGGCAAGGCGTGGATACAGAGACAGGACGGCGTGGCTATAGCGACGTCTTATTCCTGGGTTTGCATTTTTTTTTTTAAACCTTATACAGAGCGTGGATACAGTGACATCTAGGCGTGGATACAGAGACGGCCAGGCGTGGATATAGCGACAGATTAGACATCTAACGAAATATAGAACATTGTCGCTCTTGCAACGCAAATTAGGGGTCGTCTCTATTGCGATGGAATTGTTTCCACTAAAAAAAAAAACACTTAAACGTGGCAATATCCACGTTTTTCCGTGGATATTGCCACATTTTGCCGTGGCAAAATTGATCATTTGTACTAGTGTATAGCAGCTATTGTTCTTTAGTTTCTTCCAACTTTTTCATCCAGAAGTTTCTTCAAAAGCTGGGATACCGATGCTACAAACCTCTCATGGGTTTCAGTAAAGAATCTTTCTTTTGCCTGAGCAGTCATTAATTTGTTTCTTCATGCGTAATATTGCAAATAATTTGCTATCTTTCACTCCCACCAGTCCTTAATTTCCTGCTCTAATATCATCTACTTGTATTCATCTCAGACATGTACTAATGGCAATGGAACCAATGTTGTAATCTCACAGATCACAAAGGGTTACCAATAATACACATTACAAACATATAGACATATCAGAGACAAGAGATAAGAACATTGATGTAAGAATAACAGATTATATTATTATAGAATATTCCGTACAATATAGAGAACTAAACCAAGTTCTCATCTGGCTCAACAGCCTAATATATATGATTACAAAATAGTTACAAATAACTACCTATTTTTTCTATCAACCGACACGACCTTAGGTGGCTGACCTAATCTCTAATTAGTCGACTAGTCGACTAGCTCCTCCAACATTTCCAACACTCGATTACTCTCTAGGGTATCTTGCTGAATTGGTTCTTGGATAAGGTATTCAAGTAATGTCTGTCTAGAGGCCTAAATCTCAGTCAAAAGTTTATCCCTTTCCTTGTACTTATGCTTAACCCAATGATAAACGAACACTTTGAGTGACTTAAGGGAATTCAAGAATTGTTGGCTCGAGATTGCACTGAGGTTTGCATAAAAAAAATCTCCATTATGCCATTACCAAATTCTTAAACTCCTTGTCCTTGAGCCAAACCAGATTGAATTTGAAGGGTGCTAGAAACTTAGCCACCCTGGAGGAAAAATTTCGGAATGACTAAAATATGTTAAGAAACTCCCCCTCCCCTTGAGACACCCATGAGAGGAATAGAAGGATAGAACTGTAAAAGGGCTCATATATCATAAAATAGTTTAGATGGTTTGCAATGGTTCCATCGACACCCACTCTGTTATTCCTCCAAGTGGGATTAAGAACCACATATAAGGGATCCAATAAATTGAGGGAGTACATTTTGTGATGGATGAAATAATTAACAAGGTCCATTATTGGAAAAGGAATCCAAAATTCACTCTTGGAGAGCATGAAATTCATGCCCCCCCATAATCATGTATTCTCCTCTAAGGTTGGGGAGTCAAAAACCTGAGGGAAATAAACCTGCTTTGGAGAATAAGGTCCATATATGTTCAATAAAGAGATAGATGACAGGGTTTGAGAGGCTTGTAATTTTACTACAATCCCCTCATGGATATCATAGTTATTTAAGAGGAGTTTCTAGAGGTTCCACCTAGTCAAGTGCCCCCCAAAAATGTTAAGAGCATATGTGCTACATAACTCCCCTAGAATGGCCTCCAATATTGAAAAAATAGTTTCTTGAATAGGTATTACATCCACTTTTTCTTTCTCTACCAAACCATGGAGGGACAATTTATTGTTAGGCCTATCCAACCCCCTTACATTCACTGTCATAATATTCATGGGTGAACCATGGAAGTGGGAATATGATATTTATATCCCAATGGAGGGTCAACTGGGTGAACTTATAAAATTATTCCACTTCCTTGGATTGAGCATGCTTTAAATAAAACTTCGTGCTAGGGACTAACTGCGAGAAGTCTGAGGATTGATCCAACCCTAGGCCTCACAAATCCTTAACAGTATCTAGCTTTATCTTCCATTTTTATCTTAGGTTGTAGTAATAGGTGTAAATATTTGGATTCAAACAGTTGGACGTATCTTCACCATCTGTCTCAGTCTATCTAGATGGGTAAACAATTGGATCATGACCAATATTTGTGCCCTTTGGATTGGACGTGTCGCCAGTTTGGGGGACCACCTCGTCCTAGAAATAATAGAGGAGTCCAAATAAAATAGATAAAAAGGATGAAGTTTACCTGTATAAAAAACTCCCTCATGCACATGAAATCAAGTGATGTGCATCCTATCAACCCACTCTCTAACATTCGTTTGATCAGTGGTCATCACCTTCCTTTTAAGCGACATTCTAGATTCCAAATCCTTTGCTTCCTCCCTTTATTTTTGCATTATAATCCTTATGTTTTTATGCAAGGGATTCTAATATGTTTTTTCCTTTAAAGGGGAGGGAAATATCTCGGGGAAAAGGAGGGGGAGATAGAAAGGAGGGCCTCTTTCAAGCTCTTAGATCCCCATGGTAAGGTTTTATTCATCTTGGGGGACTTCTTAAAATATATATAATTAAGGTCTTGTGTATCCCATGCTCCTTTAGCTTCATTATTGCTTTGGATTACACTATCTCTGGGAAGGATCCACTAGGCTTGCATATATTCAGACTTATTTCCTCACTATAAAAAAACTGATAAGCTCAAGGATTTTTTAGGGATGTCTTCCCTCATCTTGATTGAGGCATCCTCCAACTTATTCTAAACTTTTGTTTGAAATTTTCTGTGCAAAAATTAAATATATGACCCCATTCATGGAAATGATTACATCAAAAGGAAATATTATAGTAATCCAACGTCTGCTGATGTGAAAGATCCTCAATGGAGAGTTCGATTGATTCCTCTAGTTGTCCTTTGAGGTTGATAATGACTACGCCAAGATTGGGTGAATGGGATTTTTAACAAAGGGGATGGATAAATATAAGCTAAGAGAAATGAAATAATACTCTCTAAGGTTATTCTAACATTCCATTCTAATTAAAACTTCTAAAACATTCAACCATTAAGGAAAAACTTCCCTCCCAATGCAACATGTTTCCCCATTCTACATGTAGTGCAATGTAATGACACATGAATACTTTCAGACCAGACCATCTTCCCATGTTGAATAAATTTAATTACGCCTATGGGAAACCTCATGTATCCATCTAATTAACTAAATAAATCAGACTTACATTCCTTCACTGAACTCCATTTACGACAGTAAACATTCAACGTTTACACATTCAAAGGAGGCAGAATTTAAAGACCTATTCATAACATATCTATAATAATTATTTCATACTTCCAATCCCATATTGGATCTGATTTGGTATATCCATACATGTCCATATGATCTTTCCTAAATATCAATCCGTTCCATGCACATAATTCAACAAAGACTAGCTTGTAACATCACAATAAAATCAACATTACTATCTTTCCCTAAAGCAGATTTATACATTAATGCATATCAGATTTAATACATGAAATTATCATCCTATAAACCCATGTGGGATTTGATATGGTACATCCATATACATCCATGTGTACTATCCAAATATAAGACCCATAAATATTCATAATCCATAAGCAATTATCCTCCTAAAAAAATCCATTAAATAAACATTCTACTCTACCTCAAATAACATATTTATAATCTTCCTCATTAAATCACATACATAAATCCCATGGATGATCTGATTCGATTAACCATACATGGCCATATGTATGTCCTTAAATCATACCTCTTGGGATCAAATTTGAAGGGTTGGTCTTATTTTCAATTAGAAGGGTATATATTCATGTAGCCCTTCTATGATGAAAAGCTATAAAAATATTTACCCTTCAATTGACAATAATAAATTAAATCCACCTTTCATTAAAATATTTCTAATTAAAATAATGCATTTTCAATCAATTTATTCAACTAAAAGAAATTTTGAAATAAATTTATTAAACTAAAATAATTTTGGTAAATAAAATAATGCATTTTCAATCAATTTTATCAACTAAAAAAAGTTCAATCAATTTATGCAATTAAAAAATATTTATAAATCCACACTACAATTACATGATACCAATTAGAGAGAACTCGCACATAAATATTCAAACATTGAATTCAATACATTAAAAAAATGGGATTGTTTTTTAAATGAAATAAACATCTACCTTGAATCCATGAGTGGACATAAAACAACCGATACTAAGAAATTACATCAAAATGATTAACACCAGGCGCACCACCATTGGATTATGGTCGAGGCCATTTTTAATTCATATCCTCTATGGTCGTAATCGTAGATTCTGATGGATAATAACCTACTCTAGTAAGCATCCTCTCTTGGGAAAAAGAAAACATATCCCATAAAATGCAAAGACAAAACCCTCTCCAAAACTCCCCAACTCAAAATCCTACAAATAAGAAAATGCCTCAGCAGGATTTGAGTCGGGACATCCTGAAAAACCATAATATGAAAAGGGTGAACAAAGAGATTATCTCCAAAAACCTAAAGAGGAACTTCCCTGATCATTCTTCCATGATCTTCGTCCTTAAAAGCTACTTCTACCTTGGAAAAAAACTAATGGGTTTCTATTGCAAACTCTATAAAACCCGTAGCTTTCTTTGATAAAAAAGTCCGTTGTTGAGTTAAATTTCCTAGAAATCCCTTATCATGTTCATCTAGAGAGGACACTTAAGGTTATAATTTCCACCATCCCAATCCTATTTCTTAAAGATATGCCTTTCCAAAAAAAACACATGTTATTTTTAAAGATATATGA
>LPNX010579726.1:11139-33682 GCA_001517045.1 Pseudotsuga menziesii
CACACACACACACACACACACACATAGATAGATAGCTAGATAGATAGATATACATATATACATATATACATATATACATACATACATACATTTATACATAAATACATTTATACATACATATAAACCTCAAAACAATTACTCCAACTAGACTATAGCCCAAACACAAGAATATTATGACAACACTTTTATTACAAAAGATTATGTTAATGCTAGAAGTTGGAGACACAAATGAATGTATACATTTACCTTTCAATTGACATTCATATTGGGCCTTGTTTCAAAGGAATAAATCCATGTAGTGTTATACACACGACTATGGTATTGTAGAGGACAGGTCGAAAGCCAACTCCACAACTTTGCAGTTAAACTATAAATGACCACTTCCATCCTTTCACAGCCTCTAAAGCACAAAAAATATCCTACACCTACAAGCTCAAATGATGTTATACCCTCACACATCCTCCTTACATACTTGCACATCAATGGAGGCATCCTTGCAATCTCTGACCATGATACAATGAAGTAGTAGTCCACCTTTATCTTCACCCCTCAAGCATATTATGAACCCAAAATCCACAGCATGAGAGATCGAATGATACATGTCATGTAGCACTACTAGATCTGAATGAGCACAAAAATAATGCTTATTTTCCTATCCTTTAATTTTGGCACTTCAATCACCTACCTCCCTTGACACACATAGAAGCACCATACATGATACATCCAATTATTCCATAGTATTTACCATTATTATTATAATTTAAGTTATTTTTATCCATCCATTGGAAGCAAAATCAATCACCAAAGCTTTGGCCTCTATGTAGGAATTCTTGTATTATTCTCCCTCCACATCATAACGACTAAGAATATATTTTACAGAAAAAAAATCAAAATAATTATAAAGCTTTGCACGTTGTCACTGTTGTTAACTTTTATCCGCAACCTGCGTAATGACATGTATATGTACATTCCTCCCAGATCACACCAATGAGGTTAATGCAATTAATGAACGTATGACTCAGGTGGATTCACCAATGGGAGAGCCCATCCCATCTAATATAGCTAACCCTTAAATTCCAACTACTCAGTGAACATATTTAATGTTCAGTGAGCAGTTTGTGACATGACCCTTCTAACGAAATTTAATCCTAATCTGCAAAAATATTTTAAATGTAGCATTTTTTACATGCATTTTTTCAACTACACTTTTGGGAGGGCCTGGGACCCCTTTGACAAGACATTATAGGCTCAATTCTGAACCCTACATGCCTCCTAATGATCATAAATTTTGTAAACAAACAACTAGCCTAATACATCAACACACCTCTTTTGTGAGCTACCATGTAGTGCTCTGCTAGTCGGGCAGAGCACTAAGTCCTAATATGTAACAGCAAAATGACATTTCTTCTTACACTAATTTTTGGGATTCGTTTATTTGTACATTAATGAGAGGGTTACACTGAAAAATAACTGAACTTTAAGCAAGCTGAAGATAGTCCCTGAATCCTGCTCCTGTAGCCTTGCCTCTCCCTCGTCTGAGCCTTGATTCTAATTCGGATGATCCACCCTGTTGACCAGCATTGAACCTGCTGGCCCTAGGAAACCGACGGGTTTCCTAGCCCCCGAGCCCACGTGCCGATAAACCCGATAGCAACTTCCCTGTTTGATGAGTGTAATTCTTCCTCTAGAGTTAACCCCCTCCTCCAGTTTTCTTCCCCTCTGTTCCAACACCTTTTCTCCTCCCTTCTTCTGAAATTTTTTTCTCTCCAAGATACTCTCCAAAATCATCCCCCCCTTCAACCATTCGATCCCCCTCCTTATACCTCCTTCCCCTTCCTTCTTCCACCGCCTCCTTCATATTTAAAATAATAAGTATTATTTAGTTCTTTCTTGGGCAGTCCAACCCGTTCAGTTTATTTAAGACATTTGTTTGCACGTAAAGAGATTTTCTTGAATTGTACAATTTTTCACCCCCGATGAGGTGGTGGGAAATTACTACATGCTTATCCTATGGAATTGAACGTGTTAATTTAAAACATAACCAACTGTCATAAAATTACACCAATATTGTTTGTTTAATGTTTTATGCTGAATGGTAAAATAATGGTAATAATAATATTATAAATTAGTATATGTTATTAATAAATTAATAATAAGTACTTAATAATAAACACTAATAATATACAATAATAATAATAGATAATGACAATAAAATAAAATAATAATTATTTAATCAATAAATAATTAATTGCAGTATTATTATTAATTGATTGAAATGATAACATCGACATGTTTATGTTTATTGTTAAGTCCCCCCACACATTGATTTTTAATAAATAAGGTACATTTACAGGTTTAAATAAATCACAATTACTTAGTTAACCCATCCAACTATTTAATGTTTTTCAATTAATATTTCATACTAGCGTGCATGTGTGAGGTGTGCATGCATGGCCAGTACATGCACAGGATGCACATGGACTATAGCAAAAACCCCTAAATTCTAGCTGATACAAATAATATTTCACGCAACAAGACCAAATACAGATATAATATGATTTCTTTTGACATTCAGAGTTATTTAACAGTTATGTTCTTATTAATCAGTCAATTAAGATGGGTACCTACCATCACTAATTCGGTATCATAAATGTCCAACACTCAACAATAATAACTAATATGTCAAACCATCCTAACCTACGTCCGCATCCTCCCTTTCCTTCCTATGATAGTACAAAGTGGATGCCAGCTATACTGACCTTCCCACACAGAACCTGAGAGTGGTAGCGTCAGCTAACTAGCGGACCTAGCCTCTGCTAGCAGGCATCCGACCATCGTCATCACAACAACTTGGGGAGCGTGTCTTAGCACTGCCCTCCCACGACCTCAGGTATCAAAGTGACATAGGGTGGGAAATGCATCCATCGCTCTCAACATACTGGGTATATACTCCATCAAACCATACTACGTTGCTATCGAGTTTATTGGTACATGTCATCGTACCATCACTTGGCAATTAAGGCTCTCTTCAAGATATGTATTGAGTCATACTTTGCATCACACACTTGGCTATCACATAGCCCCTGTACCCTGCAGGTTAGCACTATGCAAACATGCATTCATAACAATATTAAATCAATAGCTGGTCCATATTATCAACATTATTTCCTTTCATCACATAAAATCACAAAATAAATCGCATCATGGATGGGTGCCCATGTACCACATCATATCAAGGATTACAATCAAATATCTGTTTTTGTTATGAAATAAATGAATTTGATGACGACTACCGCATGGTAATCACATAAGCACAATAATTTCATATAAATGATAATCATCATATCATCATAATCAAAGCATCTACATAGGCATGTTAATCGTCGTAACAAGATAATCAAAGCATAAATTATATAAGCCGCTGATAACATCATAATATCATAATCAGAGCATAATCTTGATAACATCATAACATCAGTAAATAATCACATATAACATGCCAAAATATAGTTTATGAAGTATAGTTGAGTCCATAGATAATAAGTAAATACACTGTAATAAGTCTAAGTGATAAATATGCAAGAGTCAAAATATGGGGCACTACATACCAATTCAACAGCATTGAGTTATACATTCACCATGAGCATATATATACAAATAGAAAAAATATAATGATTGAGATATATCAGCCTCCATGGGATCCTTATCTTTTATAAGGGTGCAACTAGCATCAACTAGACAACTTTCCTCATAGCCTTAAAAACTGTGAAGCCAATCTACTTGTGCAAGTCACCCTTGAGCCGAGGTCTTGTAACTCACGCAGTCAAGGAATATTCTAACTCAATCTATAGGGATAAAAATTAAATCCACAATTTGAGTGACAAAAATACAAGAATTTATTCCACAAGTCTGCCCCCCCCCCCCCTCCCCCTCCACCCACTTACTCCTCCGCCCCACTACTAGGTGAAACAGTAATCCCTTTATCTTCTAGGTCCCTCAAGACATCACAAAAATGGTAATCCATTCACCTTATAAGTCCCTCAAGACATAACTAAAATGGTAATCTGTTCACCTCTAGGTCCCTCAGGACATTTCCATTCACTATTAGGATTTATGTGTAAGGTCATCCCAGAGATAAGTGGTAGACACCATGAAACTATACCGTACTCAAGAAAATATAAGTTTGAGAAACCATAACTCAATCCCTCACCACCTACTTACTCCTTTGCCACTCTACCAGGTGAAATGGTAATACCTTCACATCCTAGGTCCCTCAAGACATCACCATTCACCATTAGGATTTATGTGTAGGATCATGATAGAGACAAGAATTGGACATGGAAGAACTATACTAAAGTTGATTAGGCTTACTCCAAATACAACCAATATATTTGTGCTCCAAACACACACTTCACATATAAATTAGAGCATATATTGGATGCTAAGCTCATAAGCTTACCTAGATCTCATCAATCATGGCATGAAAAATTTTCCTTCTTTCAATGAATGAAGGAATGAATAATCAAGAAATCTCCTCATAAGATCTCCATATCTACAAGACAATTAGTATAAAAATGTGTGCACTGTATCATTATAAACTCTCCATTGGAATTCACATTCTTGGTAGGGACACTCTCTGCACTGACCAAAAAAATAAACTATTCAAGAATTAATGACCTCCTAAGCAATTTGATTCCCTTTAGACTAATTCAAATTTCCTCCAAGAGAATGACTAGAGACCACTAAGAAACAATTCTCAATCATGGAGTGCTCCTCTAGAACACTAAATGAACCATGCAAGTTCTCCACAAAGTAACTAAAATCGACTAATATTGACTCAATACCACTGACAAAACACTCCCAGTCATTGACTAACTTGAAATTGTTAGCATTGAATCAAACCCATCACAACTGACTCGTGTTTACCCACAAATTACCCACTATCAATGAAGGCAACTGAAATTTCACCTGCTAACTCGAATTCTACCGAATTCACTCCCATGCATTCAATTTAATTGTAATTTACCCAAAATGATCAAACTAACCGAGGATGACTCGAATTCATCTCATTGACTAAAGGCCACAGACTTTAGACACCAATTAAATAAGGACAACTCCCAATTAACCAGATTGACTCCAATTGACTGACAACTACTCTAGTTCATAGGAGTACTAGGGCGCATGGTGCATGGGGTTCATGGATGCATGGTTTATGGTGAAGGGATGCATATTGAGTTCATGTACAAGGTTGCAAGGGTGCATGTTTCATGGTGCATTGTGTATTGGTGCATGGGTGCATGCAAAACATTAATTAGAGAAAATAGGACCACTATGGTCCAATAACATCAAAATTAGGAAGGATAGAGTACCGTTATGGGGATCCACCACTCCTAACTCCAACCGCTTCACATGTGGAACCTAAGACCCCCCAACAAAGTTGTTTTCCATGTTGAGCCATTATTTAGTTATGGATAAATATACTAATAATAATAAAACAATAATAATAATAATAATATCCATAGTCCATAGAACAGGAACCTGGTGCCACTAATAATCAAATAACAACATTAGACATGCTTGAGGCTTACCATTAAGGCCTTACATCCTCTCCCCGTTTTAAAAATGCATCTTTTTCAATGCATACTTTCTCATACATGCCTTTACGAAAGGATATCAAACATGCCCATACATGTCTTATAAAGATAACATCTTTCAAACTTTCATAGACATGCCCATACATGCCTCAGAAAGATAACATATTTCTACCCACAATACTTCCCACTAACTCCTACTTACTTGTCCATATCTGCTTCCTATGGGAGAAATGGGACAAGTAGAGTGGACTCAATGATGCAAGGGTCAATCTTCAATCCCCATCACATGGTATTCAAACCTTATTGCAAGTCCTTCAAATCTCAACAAACATACATCCACCTGAAAATCATATTTCAATCACTCATATGATTAGCCATCAGGTATAAAGATACAAGATACATAAAATACATCTTCATGATACATGAAATAAATTCCAATTAACCAAAATAAATACATCAATATATACTAAGCTTCATAAATTATAGATACTTCTTCAACAATGATCACAAAGATATTTTTCTAACAAAGATATTTGTATCACATTCTACATGATTAGTATTGGATATGTAAGGATACATGAAGTACATCTTCAATAAGGTACTTGAGTCATACTTTAAGAAGCCACACGATTAGTACATACTTTTCAACAAATATATATGAACTACCACGGATATTCTTTCAAGATACCTTTCAATAAATACGCATGAAATGTCACAAAGACCCTATGAACATAACTTTCAACAAATATCACAAAGTTCATATGAACACTTTATGCACTTTAATGCAATCGAAAAAGTAACTTATATGCAATAGTTCCAATCTAACTAACAAATCAAACAACCATAACAACTAGTAGTTAAACATGCTAATTTCCATTTCAACACAAAGCATAAGTCCTCTTTAAGGAGCAGCCCAAAAAACCATTGTACATTAACTAATAGAAATCGGTATCAACCAGTAACATCTACCAACATCAATTATACATCATTCATCATGCATACATAATCCATACAGACGTCAGTCCATAATACATCAATTCATAATACCTCAACCATAGTATGAATCATATATTGAACATATATCAATCATACACTAATATCAACCAATGAAAACCATGCATGCATCAGCTGATCATACAAACATCAATCATAATACATCAACCAAAATACATAAGTCGAAATACATCAAACATAATACAACTTTCATAATACATTGAACAACTACATCAATCAGAATACATCGATCGGAATACATCAAACATAATACATCAATCAGCATACAACCAAGTCCAATATTCACCACATACAATGCCATATGCATTGAATAATCCCTCATTAAATTATGCCATAACATTATCATCATATATTATATATTAATAATACATATACATAAACAATTTGAATGATGAAATAATCAAACAATTGTGAGATTGGGGATGTGTTCTCTTCAGGGGACAACCATTTCAAAACCTCGTACCAATTAATTTATATATATTAAAACAATTGCATGGGGGTTGCACTCTCTCTAGGGAGACACCCTTTCCAAACACCATATTGATTAATTAATAAATATTAAAACAATTTGAATGGGGGTTGCGTTCTCTCCATGGAGATACCATTTCAAAAATGGAAATCCAAATCATTAAAAATTTCACAAAAGGAGGCAATCATTCTCCAAATCTTTGCATACACACTAATATATGAGCAAACAAATAACATAACTCATATATATAATAACTAAATTGCATAGTTCTTGAGGATGTCATTCTATCCAATTACATAAGCTAAATAAAACCCTCATCAATCCTCCAAAATATGTCTTCTATATATTTCATTGGGCAAAGAAGATAGTACGCTTATCCACATAATTATAAAAAGATGATTTCCTTACTTTATTAACAGGTGAATTCTAAATCATTTCATTTAATATCTACATAGATATATCTACATATTAGCTATGTCCTATCCCAAACCAAATCACTAAACACTATTGATGACCCCTTAGATTATTTCAAAACCTTGTTGATCTATTGTGTCATCTTCTTGACATATTTTTGTCATACAACTTATCATTCAGCCACAGGTATGAACATATTTGGATTTATGCAAATTCTGGTTTATTATTGTTATTTCACGATTTTATTAATTCAATTCGATGCTATTTGAGAACACGTTTAATATATGTGTGAATTTGTTTGCAGGTTCTAGTCCTTGAATGAGTCAACAATTAGACACACATCACACTAGATATGTGCAGAGCGCATCCAACTCACCATCCAACTCATCGATCAGGCCTCACATTGTTTATGGCATATTCCAAAGCGTTAAAGCATGGAATGGTTTTTAGTTGCTACGTGTCCATGCATCTGGATGATAGAATGACCCTCGTTCTAGAAGGCTTGTCATCTTGCCTTCTTTGTTTGACACCATGACACCAGTCCACGTCAAAGAGAATATTCACGCCACAGCATGCACAAAGGAGAACCAACGCGTGAGGAAGAAGGAGAATCGTTGTGTGTTGGCATTCAATCAGTTGTTTATAATAATGGTTGACTAATTTTAGAAGCGATCAACCACTGAAAGGGTCGACCCACTCATCCTTGTAAAACACTATATATTTGCCTTCAAGCGAGAGCATCACCCTGATTGATGAGAGGGCCCCTCATCAACCAGTGATTTTCATCAAGGATGATTTTAGGGGCGAATTTTAGCCTAGTGGGCTATTTTTCCATGTTTTTCTCCCAAAAAAGATTCGCCATTTTGCATTTTTTGAAGCCCTGTTTCGCCCAATTTTGATGGGGTAAAATTTTTTCACCCTAAAAATCACTAAATTATTATATAAATGATATAAAATCCTTGGAAATTAAAATATTTTTTGAAAAATATCGCCAATCATTTTATAGTTGTCGTTTTAAGAATTGGTAATATTTGCCAACATTTATACACTTTTAAATGAGTATGGTTCCTTAAAATCATCCCTGATTTTCATTCTTGTGTGTATTTTCGTCATCTCTTTCCTTGCAATTAGTATAATTTCATTTCCAGTTTGTTTATGCAATTGAATTACTGTAATCATTCATTTCATTGTTTCATGTAGCGTATGTTTTATTATAATGTTGTGTTGTTTATATAGTTTCATTTCTTAAATTAAATAACTGATTGCGTGCATAGTTTACCTTTAGTTTCCTTTCCAAACTTTTCTAGCTTATGATTTAGTTTTATGTTGACAAGTACACAGAGTAGATTACTTTAATACCTTAGAATCAAGTTGCAGTAGGTTCAGTTTTGTTAAGACTTGTTTGGTTATAAATTTTCTTTGGTTATATTTGATGTTGTTTAATAATGCAATAGGTAATAATTTCCTTCTAATCATGAATTATCTTAAGTTATTTTGTTGTTAAATTCGATCACTAAGTAGGTCTACTTATTGTTCTTTATGCATTTTGTCTTCATGTGCACAAAATCAGTTGATAATTCGATCATTTAGGCTATTTTACACTGTTTTCTTTATACAGATAGTCATTCAGACAGCCTGTTCAACATGTCATTCAGACCTGCCTTCCTGTCTGTTATCTATCCCTTCGTTCGACCTTTAGTATTCCCAATTTGTTTTTAAGCCAATTTAAAAGCTTTGTTTCTTTAACTTTTGAA
This sequence comes from Pseudotsuga menziesii, assembly GCA_001517045.1. NCBI lineage: Eukaryota > Viridiplantae > Streptophyta > Pinopsida > Pinales > Pinaceae > Pseudotsuga > Pseudotsuga menziesii. The sequence continues at coordinate 20,385 of LPNX010579726.1, forward strand.
TTATGTTCTAATTGTGGTAATTAGATAATGGTTATGTTCATCATTAGGACCTTAGGTTAGATTATTTAAAGTATGATCAGGTTCCATCCTTATTTTCCACCTTCTCTTACCTAAATATGCTTTGAGTTATGATTTGTTTTGTTTCTTTTGTCTCTGATTTCCTTATTCAACACTGTGGTAATGTGTGGAAATTATATCTTTAGTTTGGTTTGATTTATCCTTAAGTATATTGAATTTAGGGTTAGACATGTTAAAGTTCTAGAAAAGTACATCAACACCTTGTAAATTGATCTTAGCAGTAGAACCCGTTTCTTTCACTGTGTGGTTACTTTGTAGAACATGATTTAAAAGAGTTATCTTTATTAAGTTTTCTATTTGTTTCTTATTAAATTTATATTTATTAATTTTTCTACTTGTTTTTTATTAAAGTCATCTTTATTAATTTTTCTACTTGTTTCTTTTATTAAATTGTCTACTTGTTTATAAGTTAGTTTCCCTTTGTAAAAGTCATTTGTTTATGGAATTAATCATCATGTTTACTATCACTTGTAATTGGACATTCCTTAGTTTGCACATATTTGTAGAAATTAAACTAGATTTGATCCCATTTAGTTTCTTTACTTCTTTTGAAATCCATTTTGACACTTCTTCTCTAGTTCCAATCATAGTGAATGCATATCCACAGAAAAATAAAGGAGAGTGGAACTAGATAATTTAGTTTAACCATTATGTACATTTGTTAATTGCATGTATAGCTTAGTTTGTAAAGTATCTCCAGTTGTTGTAATCTTTTTTCCCATGTTATAATACCTTGCATAATTATTTTTTGAAGCTGTTTACAAAGCTTTCTAATTCTTAAATTAAAAAGTGGAATCGTTAATTAATAAGTAGTTTACTTTGTTAAAGTAGTATTGTTTATATATTTACCTTTCAGTGTTTGTCTATAGAGTAGAGTAGTATAGCTTGATACTGCTCTAATCTAATACTCTGTTTTGGTTTAATGACCTTCATAGTTGAATTTATAGGAGTTTGACTCGATTTTTCATTTTGAAAGATATTTCGATCTATTCTTTGTTAAAATATTTCCACGACACCCTAGAACCCCTCTACCTTCGCATATACTCTGTATCAACTCTAAGTTTACCAACCTTGGTCGATAATTAAATATTTGGTGAATTAATTAAGATATTATAACACCCAACATTTTTGGCGTCGTTGCTGATGATTTGTTCAATAAGGTAGAATAAGTAGAATCCCCTTATGAAGTTTAGCAATAGGCTGGTGGTGGGGAGCGATAAGATGAGAGGTAAGAACCTGCACATCTGTTAAAACAGGCGCCCCCAAATCCAACATTAGTAGTATTAGTAGAATAGGTTTCCCTTTAGTTTAGTTTTTCATGAACATACCTAGAGATTCTAAGGGTAGATACGCTAGAGCTAATTCTCAAAACCTTATTAAAATCCCTACTAACCTTTACGGGGGATGAAATACCCCAACCACTAATTTAGCATAAAGGTATCAAAGAACCCACATAGGAAGTAGTTATACTTGGAGACCTAAAGACTTTATAGGAGAAACCATATACAGGGAAGAAATCATGGCAGTAAATACTCAGGACCCTATTTCTGAAAAAGTCCAGGAGGGTCAACCATTGGAAATCCTTAATCCTCCACTAGTACTGAAACCAAACAATGCAACTTTCTCATTAGTACAGGATCCTAACTTTGTTAATTTCATTGACCCTACCTAGGTACAAGCCCTCTTTGGCAACTCAACAGATACAATTTTTTCACAAATTGAAACCTCCATAGTAGCACCTACCATTCTTATAGAATATAATAAAAACATAGTTGATCGTAGGAAGATATCCCCCAAAAAAGAAAGTTGGGATGGCCCATTATCACCTCGAAAGGAGTCGCCTAGGTACACACTCTTTAGGAATCAAACCTACACAGAGCGACGGGGAGAGAAAGAGTATCATGACGAGGTTAGAAATGAAGAAGGGGGAGGAGAAAATCGAACTGAGACTACCTTCGTGTTCCCTATTTTAGACACTGCACAAGATATAAATATGAATAATGTCCCTCCTTCCTCCTTACCTACTTTCTATGGAAAAAGTATTGAAGCCCCAAACACATTTTTGTTCGAGTTTGACATCCTCTGTTGAAGTTATAACTATCTACAAGACGCCCATAAATTAAAAAAATTTCATGCTACACTGAAAGACTCTTCCTTAAGATGGTTCATGGGATTAGGAGAATCTAGTATCAGGACTTGGGAAGATATGAAAACTACATTCTTACAAAGAATACCAAAAGTATTGCAAACCAAGAGACTCTTGAAATGATATCATTAAGATACAACAACTCGAATACGAGAGCTTGGAAGACTATCTCAAAAGATTTATCTATACATTACATAAATCTAAACATAACGACCTTCAAGAAGATGTAGTATGAACACTCTTCCTTAAAAGGATCTCAGAAAACCTCAATCTCATGGAATCTGACGATATCTCTCATAAACCTTTTTCACAAATTGGGGAGATATGTAGAAATTACTCTAGAAGTAGGGGGAAAGTTTGGAGGAATCTTCGGGAACCTTATAATAGTAATCTAAAAGGAAATACTCCCAGCTCAAGAGGAGTCACAAGCATAGAATTAGGAAACCTATTGGAAAATTTAAAAACCGTATATTTTAGGAGCAATGGGTTCCCAACTAGATTCATTACAAGCTAAGAAAAGGAAAGAAGAGGAATGAGTAGTGGTGAGTATTTTATATCCAAGATGCAGAACTAAACACCTCGAACGGGAATTCCCATTAAACAACATCTCCATATTTCACATCTGTACAGAGGAGCATCCAACAGATGATTTCCCATCATTATTGGGGTTACAAGCCATATACAAGAGTGGGGATGTTGGTGAAACATCCATGATGCCTCCATGGCAACCAAGGGACCCACCACCATATCGAAATTTGTCACCATATCCTCCACCTTATTACCAACCACCTCAACAATGGAACACTACAAGTTAGCAACATTGGCCACCCCAGTATCCTCCTCCTCCTCATTTTATTCAGCAACAGTATTGGCCATAGGGGTGGAGGGGAAAATCCTACCCCCAACCACCTCCTGTCTCTACATCTAATCATCTGTATCCTCAGCATTCAACCAATACCAACCAATTTTTACCAGGGTTTGTGCCTCCACTTCCCCTTATTACACAACAATCTCATCACTTCCAAAATACAAACCCTCCATGACCTACAATTTTACCTGCACAACCGATACCTAATTCAAATAATAAGTCAACTCAAGCTATTAACAACATTGAGTTGCAAACTCTTCCATCCTACGTTATTTGACTGTACCTGTACATGAGATACAATTATGATCTGGAAGAGTTGTAAAATGATAGACCTAAGTCATCAATCATCATTCATGAAGAGAATGTCAAATAAGATTCAAATGGAGTCATGAATGATGCTATTTTGCAGGATGTGGATATTCCATAGATCCCAGTGCATACCCATCCTCAGTAAGAACCCATTCAGGAAAAAAGGATTCCTCCATTTTCGAAACGACTAGCAATAGAAAAACCTGTAGTTCTTCCTGAGTATGACATTATGAATGAACTAAAGAATATCTATGTTAAGATCCCTCTATTACAAGCTATTAAGGGCATACCAATTTACAGTAAGTTAATAAAGCAATTATGCATTAAGCACCCAGGAAAGAAGCAAAAATATCCCCTCACAATTCATAATATAGGAGAGATGTCTAAGTGTATGACAGACCAATCTTAGATTGCAAAATATACAAATCCAGGGGCCCCAGTAGTAACTGTGATTGTAAATAATACTGCCATTGAGAATAAAATTATTGACTTAGGATCTGCCAATAATATGATGACCACTGTAGTTTTAGAAGCTTTACAGTTGGGACAATTTCTCCAACCGACTCCCTCAATTCTGGAACTATCATACCATACTACGGTAAAACCTGCTGGATTTTTAGATGACATTGTTTTATCAGTGGCCTCATGGGAATATCTTATTGATTTCATGGTAGTAGAATCAAAGGATCCTTCTAAAGGACATCCTATTATACTAGGAAGACCATGGTTGGCTATCGCCAACGCCTTCATAGGATGTAGGAACGGGGAAATGGCCATTTCAAATGGGTTGTCCACACAAAAACCAGCTTTATATCCCCGAGCACAACCTGTAACTGAAAATTTGTGGTGGTTATATTTCCCCTTTGGGGATGAAAATATTGAATATCTCTTCTTTCCTAGTGACTACTCCTGGGCACTTCAGGAGCAGACTACTGAGAATGTATTAAACTAGTTTGTCTCTTCCACAACTTGTATAGATTTTCCACAATATTTTTCCCAATTCAATCAAATATTTTGAGATGAGTTTCAAGAAAATATGGCTCTCTCAACATTCGTAGAAACACCATGTGTCTTTGCAATTGAAGAGCACATAGGATCTTATACCGTGCCTTGTGAAGTTAGCCCTGGGAAAGTTTTACACATAGGTGCAGGGTTAACCGAGAGTCAACAAGAACAGTTGCTTAAGGTCCTTAAAATCCAATCTGGATCATTTGCATGGGAATACAATGACATGAAAGGTATACACCCTGACACTTGTATTCACCATATTTATATGGATGCCAGTATATCCCCTATAAGGAAACCTCAGAGGAGGATGAATCTTGCTTTGAAAGACATAGTGAAAGAGGAGTTACAAAAACTTCTCAATGCTGGTTTCATCTATCCTATTTTCGACAATAAATGGGTGTCTCCTCTAGTGGTAGTCCTGAAGAAAGTCACAGGGAAATGGCATATTTGTCTTGATTTCAGAGAGCTAAATAAGGCCACTCTTAAATACTATTTTCCTTTTCCTTTTATTGATCAAGTGTTGGATACCCTGTCAGGAAAAAAATACTTTTCCTTTCTTGATGGGTATAGTGGATATAATCATATTTTAATAGCACTCGAGGATCAAGATAATACCACTTTTACATGCCCTTGGGGAACATATGCCTATAGAGTTTTTCCATTTGGCTTATGTAATGCACCTACCACTTTTTAGCATGTAGTTTTAGGGATTTTTGTTGATCTTATACACAACTGTGTAGAGGTATACATGGATGAATTTACATCCTATGGTAATACCTTTCAATAGGAGCTGGATAACCTTGAGAAGGTCCTGATTTGAAGGTCCAAATTTCTGCAAGCCTTAGATTTCCTGCAAATATCTTTTAATCAAGATCTGGTATCCCTTTCCAGAGCCCAACACCTCTCTGGATGCTTAATATAAGCTCTATTTAAGGCTCAACACTTCCTCCCACTGCTGACTAATGCTCAGGAGCTTACTTTCTAGGAACCATAACAGATTAAGTCACATGTCAGATTCATTTTCACAGGATTTGTTTCTTAACAAGATTCTCAAAATATTAGTTGAATCATTATGTTTATGTGTTTTTATAGAAATTCAACAAAGGTGTGCTAAGTAATCAAATACTTATCTAAGTAGAATTTCGTGACTGTGGTCAGCCCAAATTCAAATCCTAACACCTCATTGGTGCTTAATGACAAGTCTAGCGTACGGTCCTAGCACCATTCCATGGTGCTCACCAATGATCAGACACTTACTTTCTAGACATCATAATACATAGGGGTTATTCTCTTCACGGATCCCCCACTCTCGTGACAGTCCCCTTACGACGTGAATGTGTGTGGAAAGAAGTCTAATTAGATGTCTTCCAGCCTGGGAGTCCCCAATGATGCATACTGATGCCTAGCTGGCAGGGGGGGAACATAAGCTATATACATCATGTACATCCTTCCAGAGGAGCCATCTTTCTCAACCGCATCCTCCTAAGAGCTATGTACTCTAGGGGCGGACCACCACCATCTCACTTACGTTACATATAAGCATGTAGTTTATATGAGATGTCATTATAACAATGATTGCAGTTATAGGTTTTCAAACCTATTCCAGGCACATCCCTCCGAGAAGCTATGTATCTAGGTACATCCTTTCGAGGATCCATGTACAACTACTACATGTTTTCATCATCTCACCTGCGTTACATACAAGCATGCATTTTATATGAGATGTCATTATAAAAATTTAATCCTATATTTTGAAATCTATTTCATGCCTGGATAAATTTCCAATTCATAGTCAAATCCAACATTTGAATTCACAATTCTACTTCCCACAGAAAATCGAATTTTGTAACCATGAGATTATCCTCATATTGCTTGGATTTTGCAAGTGGGGAGTACTCATCCATAGCTTACACATGCTACCCAAAACCTGGACATTCACATACAACATGTCTTCTTGACACCATTTAGATCAACCAAACAGTTAATAATATTTATTTAATCATCATCAGCAAAATTTAAAATATGAAGTTCAAAATCTATTTTGTTCAAAAGTTATATTTCAGTCATGAGATCCTTTTCATAGCATATGGCAGTTTCCTGCCTTGGTTTCAGTGGGTACAACCAGTCTGCTCTGCTCAGGTCATTCTACCTGCAGTATTCAGGAAGGGCATGGAACCACAAGTTCACCCGCAGGCTTCCTCATTCCATACATAGACTCAATTTTTCCTGCAAAATATTCTTCAGTGAACCTCCTATTGTATCTTACAAGTGGCACAAAAGATTTTACATCTATTAATTTTCTTGGAGTAGGCCAACATCTCATCGCCTCAATCTTTTCAAGGTCTACAGATATTCCTTTATTGGAGTTAAGGTGACCCAAATAATGAATTCCATCTTTGTAGAAGTCATAGTTTCTCAGCCTTGCATACAACTAATGCTCCCTAAGAAATTTCAAGGTCAGCCTCAATTGTTCCACATATTTTTCCTCATCCTTTGAATAAGTAGGAATGTTATCAAGGAAAACAAGAACATACTTTCCCAAGTACCTACTGAAAACATTATTCTTGAGGCATATAAATGTATTTGGTGCATTTGTGAAACCAAATGGTACCACTACCAACTCATAGGATCCATACCTTGCTCTAAAGGTTGTCCTATGAGCATCTTCATCCTTGATACTTACCTGATGGTAATCAGATACCAAGTCAATCTTGAAAAATACCTTTGCTCCTCTCATTTGATCAAAGAGGTCATCAATCCTAGGAAAATGATACTTTTCCTTCTTAGTGACCTTTCTTAACTGTCTATAATCAATACACAATCAGATTGTATCATCTTTCCCCTTCTTAAACCAAACCAGTGCTCCCCACGGGGACACACTTGTCCTGGTATGCTTCTTTTCCCACAGCTCTTGCAGCTGTATTTTCTAGGATTTCCGGTATGCTCATCCTACAGGGTGTCTGGGACATTGGTGCTATTCTAGGAACATGATCAAAGTTAATATTAATGTCCTTTGGAAGAATCCCCAGAATTTCTTCAGGAAAACATTCTTGAATTCATGTAGCATATGAAACCCCTCCAACTTAGGAGTATCATACTATGTTGCCTCCAAAACATGAGCTGCATGCACTCTGCAACCTTTCCCATAGAACTTCTTCAGCTGCATTGCTGAAGACTTCCCTCTAGAGATCACTTCTGGAAATCCTTTTACAACCCTGAGGTTTCCTTCATCATCCAAGCACTCAAAATTCTTGTTGTAACAATCAAGATTTAGTCTATGTGCTTCCAGCCAATCCATTCCAATGAGGACATTATATGATCCAAGTGGTAGAACATTCGTATCTGCACAGGTGACTAACCCATCCATGACCAATGGACATTTAATTATCACTTCACTAATCTTCTTCTTAGTTCTAGTGGCTAGTTGGACTAACCATGATCTTTTGTGCTTTGAATTCTTCAAAGGGCACATCTCAACAAATCCAGGGGTAATATAGCTGTGAGTCGATCCAAGGTCAATCAAAACAGAAACAGTTTGTTCAATGATCTCACCCTCAACTTCCACCACATTTGAGTTATGATCTTCCTAGTGGTCTTCTAACACTGCACAAATTTTAAGAATGATCCCTGCTTCCTGACCCATAGTTTCAGTGTCTTGGGTGCTAGGGACTTGACCCTCATTCTTATTCTCAAGTGGACAATTCTTGCGCAAATGGGGTCCTTCACATCCCAAAAATTTGAGTGATTCCTTTATCTTTTCCTTCATTATTCTGGTTGGTTCAATCACAGCTTGTGATGGATTCCTTCGCTGCTTCAAGAGGTGAGAAGGTTTAAAACCTTTCTTCCTTGGGTTAAGCTTCTCATTCTTCTTGTGGGAATTTTTCCTACTCCCTTCTGCCTCTGTTAACTGATGCCCGAAGTTTATCTGCCTTTGGAGATCTGCCACATTCTACAAAATGGATGTAATCAACTAGTTTTGTTATACCATAGCTTTGACCAACCTTTTATTTTCTTCCTTGCAATCTATAACTCTGTCCTAAAGATTCTTATGGTAACTACAACATCTAGGAAACTCTCTTGTTCCCCCTTCCCAACAGTCTCAACTCCATGACGTTGGGTGTTGTAAGCTGGCCTTACATACCTTTCTTCATGTGGACAAATCCGACGCAAATGGGGTCCTCCACATCTCTAGCATTTGAGTGGCATTCTGCCTTCTTGTGGGTATCTTGGCTTTCCCCCCATAGCATCCTTCCCGTGTCCACATGGATCCTGTGCATCATCCATGTTGTTATTCTTCTTGGTTTTGATCTTCTTTGAACCTCTTGGTCGGACCAAGATCAACTTTTCAATCTGCACTATGACTCTGCAAAATGTGTTAACAACAACATTTGTTAGTCAATGTTAGAAATTCAAACAATTACTTACCGCGTTTGTCCAATCATAAATAATGACCAACACGTGGGGTGAATGATCGTGAAAAGAACAAACCCCCATGAAGGAAGGATCCAAATCCCCCAAAACGTCCCCGCAACTCCCCCCAAAAAACGTGAGGGAAGATGAAACATGAACGCATGAGGGAATGGCATATGTTTTTGGGTGTTTTCTTTTCCATGCAATCAAAACACATTCTTCAAGAATGGGTGCTCTACCCAATTTGATTTTTTTTCCCATACTCTTCCCATTCCATGCAATAACTACCTTAACCAAATTTTGGTAGAAAGAAATGGTTGGGGAAAAACACAAGAAAAGGGCAGTTGACAGTTTTGATGGGTTTTCCCCAATGGCTCAAGTTTATAAATTCCCTCCCCCTTATCCTTAGGAAAATCATGCCCCGTCTCATTATTCATTGCATTGACATAGCTGGCTGTGGATTTTTCATTAATTTGCATATTTACATGATGTTTACAAACATGCTTGACTTAGCACAGAAACCATAGGAATCAACCATGCTCGGCTATATTCCAAACATTAATCAATGATAGGGCCTTGGCCTTGAGCTCCTTGTCATGATTCCATATAATATTTGCATCATATACATTAATGCAAACGGGGTCAAATCTAGGGTTTTACACATGAGCTACCAATTTAACAACATTGGGTTAGCCATTAACCATCAACATATATACAAACAAATAAAAACATATAATGGCATAGATATATAAACCTATATGGGAACATGTACAACAACATACATAAAGAGTATACATACCATAGATACTTATGTTTTATTTGGGTGCAACTAGCATCGACCATACAACTTTCCTCCCAGCCTTAGACACTATTAAGCCAATCTACTTGTTCAAGTCACCCCCGAGCTAAGGCATTGGAATTCACATGGTAAGAGACTCTTAGAACTTGATATCTAAGGATAAAACTCAGAACCACAACCTAAGCGACACAAACATATGAATTTATTTCACAGGGTTTCCCCCCTCTCCATCCACTTTCTCCTCCACCCCACTACTAGGTGAAATGGTAATCCCTTCACCTTCTAGGTTCCTCTAGAAATTGCCAAAATGGTAATCTCTTCACCTTCTAGGTCCCTTAGGATATCGCCAAAATGGTAATCTATTTACCTTCTAGGTTCCTCGGGACATTGCCATTCACCATCAGATTTTATGTGCAGAATCAGGATAGAGACAAGTGGTAACACCACGAAACTATATCGTACTCAAGAAAATATTAGTTTGAGAAGCCACAACTTAATCCCTCACCACCTATTTACTCCTCCACCCCAAACCAGGGGAAATGGTAATCCCTTCACCTCCTAGGTCCCTCAGTACATCACCATTCACCATCAATATTTATGTGTAGGATCAAGTCAGAGACAAGCAATAGACATGGAGGGACTATACCAGAGTTTATTAGGATTACTCCAAACATGTCCAATATATTGATGCTCCAAGCACATGGTTCATATACAAAGTAGAGAATACATTGGCTCCCGATCTCACAAGATTACCCATCTCTCAACAATAATGGCATAAACAACTCACCTTATTCAATGATTGAAGGGATGAATAATCAAGAATTCTCTTCACAGGATATCCATAACCCGCAAGACAATTGGTGTAAAAATGTGTGCACAGTATCATGCCAAACTCTCCTTTTGCATTCACATTCTTGTTAGCGCCACTCCCTCCACTGACCAATAAACTCAATCATCTAGGAACTAATGACTTCCTGAGCAATTCAAATCCCTTTAGGCTAATTTGAATTTCCTCCAAGAGATTAACTAAAGACCATTGAGAAACAACTGTCAATAAAAAAGTGCTCCTCCAGGCCACTGAATGACCCATTCAAGTTCTCCATAGAGTAACCCAAATACATTGGTATTGACTCAATACCACTAACAAAGCACTCCCAATCATTGGCTGACTCAAAATTTTAAAAATTGACTCAAACCCATTACAACTACTCAAGTTTACCCACAAATTACTCACCATGCATGAATGTAACTCGAATTTCCCCTACTAACTCGAATTCTCCCAAAGTCACTCCCATGCATTTAGTTTAATTTGAGCTGGCCCAAAAATGCTCAAATTACCGAGAATGACTCAAATTCATCTCATTAATTGAAAACCACTGACTTTAGACACCAATAAATTGAGGATAACTCCCTATTAACTGGACTGAATCCAACTATATGACAGTTATTCCAATTCATTGGAGTACTAGGGTGCAATATGGTGCAAGGGTGAATGGTGAATGGATGCATGAGTTCATGTGCATGGTTGCATGGTTACTTGGGTGCATGCAAAAAATTAATTAGACAAAATGTGTTCACCACGGTCCAATAACATCAAAACTAGGAAGACTAGAGTACTGTTAGGGGGAGCCACTACTCCTAACCCCAACCCCTTAACATGTGGAACCCAAGAACCTCCAGCAACGTTGTTGTCCATGTTGAGTTGTTATTTAGTTATATATAAGTATAAAAATAATAAACTAATAATAATAATATCCATAGTCCATAGTCTAGGCACCTAGTACCACTAATAATCAAATAACAACATTACACATGCTTGGGGCTTATTGTCGTGGTATTACAAATTGTAATCTAAATAGGGACTTCCTTCCTTTTGATTACTCACTTCTTCTGGTTTGTTCCTAGAGATGGACCGATACAATTCCCCTTATTCTTCTAAGGTCTTTAAGAACAGAGAGAAAGAGAAGAGGGATCTCTACGCATTAGGTCCAATCCTAAAATCCTATAAAAAAGGTTGTACTCTTGTAAACCTAGAGCTTCCTCCACAACTAGTCTCATGAGATCACTATGGTTAAGGATGGGAATTCAAATATCAAGGATGACTTCAAACTATGTATTTGACACTAGTTGTTGAGGAAAATCCAAGAATAATGAAGAGGGATCTAAGGCACCTTCTTGAGAAGAGGAATGCATAAATAAACCCCCCATATCTAGAGTCATACCCTACCCTTAAGTTGAGTTCACTCCCTTTGATTGAAAATATTGAGATGGTGACTCCACTTCAACATATGATGATAAAGATACGAGGGAAGGCATAAGAATTGTTAGAACATGGATCAGGATTTCATCTCATAATTGGATCATACCCAATGTCCTTTTGGGTATATTAGGCACGCGGATCGATGCGATCATGGTATTATGCATGGCGAACAAAAACTCGATTGGAAAATCGAAAATCTAGAAGTTCCTAATGTGAGATGAATATGTTTTGAGTGGGATCTAGTGTGTTTTCCACCTCATAGTCCACGAGGTCGTTTTCTTTCATGGTGAAGTGGGCCCTTAGTCCATTGGACTAACTAGGGTTTGCAGCCTCGACCCAGGGTTTCAAAGGGATCCGAGAATTCATCATTATTACCACATTCTCATGTCGCTAACCCTTATCATGCCACTAATCCCTATAATTCATAATTCTTAAACTGTATCCATCATAACCCTATAATCCACATAATCCCAAACCAATAAACCCTATAACCCCTAACTACTAACACATATCTTCAAATGCAGATAATAATATATATATTTTTATGGAAATGTAACACCATTTTACTGAAGCGATTGAAGCACATTTTGAGTCATCGTACCTTTAGAATTTCCATTAATTTTTATAGATTTAAGTACACATGGAAGATAAAAGTTTAACATAACTTTAGCATATGTGTTCTCTCCCCATTTCATGTCTCCTACAATTCTTATTTATAGATGAATACTAGACTAGAGAATATGTTCTCCTTTGATTTTTTTGCTCGAGTAATGTTTCACTAATGGTTTATAATAACAGGGTAGTCTACTTGAGTGTTCACTATCTCCGCTTGAGTAGTAGCACGTGAGTTCTAATTTTCAATCATTTGTGCAGTACTAGAGGATAGAAAAAAATTTGGTAGCATTTTTTGTTACTGACACACAATTGAAAAAAAAATGGTAGGGAATAACATGTGAGTTCTAATTTTCAATCCTCTATGCATTACTAGAGGATTGAAGAAAATTTGACAGCATTTATGCTTGTCAACACACCAATGAAAAAAATAATCGGTAGCATTAACACTGCCGGTTGATATAATCGAAACCAAAAAAGTAAAATTCCAACGGTCGCAACTGGTTCTAGAGAATAAAAATAAATAAAAGGATAATTTATTGTATGGTTATATGCAAATTAGTATTTATACCAACATTTGAAAAATTTTGTAGCATAATGGCTGCTTGGAAACAAATTTAAAAAATAAAATTAATTATAAATTATTAAAACAAAACAAAATTTGATCGACCTTTGGGATTGTATTCCATTGGGTTGAGTGGTGGTTAGTGGGATGTCCAATAAAGTGTTGGTTGTGGAACTTAATTATCTTCCTAAATCAGAGGATTTTTTCGGTCGTGTTTGGATCCTAGAATAAACGTTTGAGCTA
>LPNX010579726.1:34069-116271 GCA_001517045.1 Pseudotsuga menziesii
TTTTTACATAGAGCTCGATATGTATATAGATATAGAAAGAGAGAGAGAGAGAGAGAGAGATCAATCTAGCTCTTAAAATCTCAATCAAACTCTAGAGATTGACTAAGCTCTTGAAAACACAATCAAGCTCTTTAAAACTCGATCAAGCTCAAGATCAAAATTAAAATTTTGAATACTCTATCTAAACTTTTCTTAACCCATCCAAACCCTTCGATCACAGATTTGTATTTGTCACCAAAATAAATCAAATTCCATCTCAATGTGGGAATTCAAATCCCAACCAACCCTATTATTATATTATTAAAAATATGCACACCATACATATTTTTTTGCCCATGTACAAAGGATTTTGTTTGGAATGCCAAACAACAAAGGAATTGGCTCTTCAACATTATTTTTACATTCGCAAAGCCTATCTTAGATCGTGAATGAACAAAGAAATTAACTCCTTCATATTGTCTAGTTAAATAATTTATTAACTCTAATGTCTGCTCATAAATCCACACAATCTCAGGAGTTCAGAACTCCAGCTCCATGAGTTTCACTGACTATACTTTTTTTCAATTTTAAATTCAATCTTCAAGTGCCTATTTGTTTATTTTATACATGTATGATGCCGTCTCACCAAAATTGAAAAAATATATAATCTGAAAAAGGTAGTTCTTTGATTTGATAGTTTGAAGTATCATCATGTTAGACTTTATTTATGGTGTTATTTTTAGGGCTTTATAATGATGCGATTTATTGGACCTTAATTCCAATCCAACATGATACACGGTTAGATGGGAATGATAAAGATCCATTAGAATTTGTTTGCATTAAATGAAGTCATACAAGCCAATAAAGGTGGTAAGAAAGTAGGATGCAATGTTCAATACCAAGGAATATGAAGGCTTTCTAGAATATGAGTAATACGTTTCATCAATGTAGTTTCATGTCTTTTTCTTTTGTTCTTTTAGTTTATTAACGATTGTAGCTGGTTGTATACTAGAATGGAGTGTGCAAGGAGTTAAAAAAAAAAATGGAAACCTTGGTAAAGTGGAGTAGTAGTTCATAAATTCTACACTTTTTAAGATGCTAAACCAATTCCCAATTTTTATGCATTTTTTGAGATTGCTTAAGAAGCAAGTGATAACTGATAGAAGTAATAGTATTTTTTTTTAATTATAAAAATTACTAAATTATAGTACAAGTTATTACAAATATAAAGAAACAATTTTGAATTACAAAAAATACTAAATTATAGTACACTTTATTATAAAGAAAAATTGTCTTTGTAAGGAAAGAAAGTAGGTGCATAAGTTATTCTTTCAAGGGAAGGGACAAACAATTCCAATATTGTTATAATCAATATGTTTAAAGTTTATAGTTTAGAGACATCAACAATAAATGAGACTGATAATAATATCATAGATGTTTTAGTGGATTAATTGAGATGCATTTGTTATTTGAAATTTCAGGATCTTTTTTAACCATTAAAAATTGTATGTGAAATTTGTATGTTAAAAACTAATAAATAGGCTTTAAAATTGAAATTTAAATGCTTAAACATACACACATAAGAAAAAAACAATATGTAAACCATGGAAATGAAAGACCAGAATTGATAACATATTTCACGCATCCTAGGCTATGTCTCCAAGCCACTTCCAATGAGAAGGTTGATCTTATTAAGTCTTCAAAGTTTACATAAATGGGTTTATGGAACCACTTCTTTTTTTAATAGTCAAAACCAAAAACAGACAGCGCCACTGCGATCCTCTCGAAATTTCGAGAAAAATGAGTATAAACTCGACTACCTTTGCCTGAGGCCTCCTCTATCACACAAATCGAGAGAACTCTACTTGCATAAAAGACAGAACATTACGGACTGTATGGATTACACCTAAGGATCTGTTCTCATTAATGGTTGTATGAAACCTCGAGAACTCTGCCTATACTTTCCTCGAGATTCGTGTCTGTGTTGAGTCTATACTATGGCTTCTGTCTCAAATTCTATGCAAAAACTTGCTTCTCGTGGTTTAAATAGTGGTTTCCAGGTGGTTTTCGGGTACAAACCAAAGGGTCATATGCCCTTTTGGCACCCTGCATTCCGCCTACAAACTCTTAATTTGTTTTCTCCATTGTAAAACCAATGGATGGGTCGTGGCCCAATGGTTAACGTTTTATTGGCAGAGGTCTTGGGGTCAAACCCGCAGGCCTCTATCCTACCTCCACAATTTTGTTGAACCGTTTAAATGGATATGGTACTGTGTTGGCAAGGTATAGTTTGGAAAATGGTATAGTTTGTGGCATATGATATGGTGTGATACTATTGGATAGTCGTTTGAATTGGCATGTGATTTGGTACTATACGTTGAACAATGACTTGAATTTCCATGTCATTGACTCCATCGCTATGAGAAGGAAATTATGGCTATTTTGCATGCAATACAGAAGTGGTGGCCATACCTCTTAGGGATTCATTTTTCCATTAAGACTGATCACTAGAGTCTGAAATATTTCCTAGAACAACAGGTCTCATCCCCAATACAAAAGAATGGGTTAGAAAACTCATGGGTTATGACTATAAGATCACTTACAATAAGGGTAAGGATAATCTTGTGGCGGATTCTCTTTTAGCTATTTCTATGCCTATTCCAAATTGGTTGCAATCTGTTCAGCAAGGCTATTCCAATGAATCTTCATTATCTGAAATCATCCAACGACTGGCCAATCATTAGAGGAAATTTGAGGTCTAAAATGGCCCTCCTAAGGAAAATAATAAAATAATAGTTAAAATTATAAAGCAATAGTTAAAATAATAAAATAATATTTATTAATTTTGGAGGAAGAATGAAAAAACTACTTTTTTTGTTCGTATTTTCAACATATCTCCTTGTGTCTTTACTCAAATTTCGAGCGAGAGAGCTCGTTGGATGTGTAATTTAATTCCGCATCCAACGAGTACCCACACTGCATACTTTTGATAGACCCCTCTACCCAAAAAACAAGAATAGCTCCAATGGAGCTTCTCACTCCTTTCAACTACCACCAGTGGAAGGAGGACATGGAGATGCAGCTTTGTTGATGTAATTGTAACTTCGGAATGTATTCACTTGTATTTCTTATCTATTGTAACCCGATGTTTATTCGGGGATGTTATCATGTTATGTCATGCCCTGATGTTCCGATCGAGAGAATCAATAATGTAAACAAGTCATGTCAAGTCATTGTGGGTAACCCTCCTATTGTCTACGGGTTAAAGTCCCCGCAGTTCCGGGGCACTAGGGTTATTAGACTCTCCTAGGAGAGGTCGGCCATAGTAGGGTTTTAGTCATGTCGGGATTAGTATAAATAGAGAGCTGGACTCTCTATTTAGTACACATCACAGACA
Organism: Pseudotsuga menziesii; assembly: GCA_001517045.1. Taxonomy (NCBI): domain Eukaryota; kingdom Viridiplantae; phylum Streptophyta; class Pinopsida; order Pinales; family Pinaceae; genus Pseudotsuga; species Pseudotsuga menziesii. The sequence continues at coordinate 37,446 of LPNX010579726.1, forward strand.
CACTCAAGTGTAGCGCATAGTTGAGGAAGGAGAAGACACTGGGGATAGACAAGAAGAAGGTTACTGCTGTCGGGAGAGCATCTTACTATTTTGTGGTTTTACCTTTTGTGTTGATTCTATCTCTGAGGAAGTTGTGGGGTTTTCTCCATTTATGGTTTCCCTGAGGAAAAACACTGTGTTCATTGTCTTTTGTGTTTGATTGTTGTACTTGTTGTTCTCTCAGTTAAAGATCCTAACATAATGCCAGCTTCAATGTTGAAAAACTAACATGGTATCAGAGCTAACCTGAGAACAAGACACTGTGCAGCTGTGGGAACTAGGGCTTCCTAAATTAACCGGGTTATATGACTAAATTTGACAATGTGGAACGATAATGGGAAGTTTTTACAATTCATGGGTGTTATGAATTTGGTATCCTTTGATCCAACAGAAAGCCCCAACACCAATGGAATTTGCATATCTTCTTCCAATTTCAGTCTTTGAAATATCAACATGGGAATAGGTGATTTAACTTGCAATTCTGTTTGTTTGTGTGAATCCTCGTCTTATTAAAGTTTTGTCCATGTTGAAGGACGCTTCTTTGTTGATGTGGGGAAGGAGAGAATGCGACTTTTTGTGCCCATTTCTTGTCTGGATCACCCCATTTCTTCTTCTAGGCGCTCTGAAGGAAATATTGGTCTAGGAGTTTGGAATGGAATAGAGTGGGGTTCTCGCCATCCTTTTGATGTGCAGAGCTTCAAACATGGGTTATGGTTGGTTCACAGTGATCCCGAGCCATCCGATAAAACCATAGAGGAAGTTTTCAAGTACGATGTTATTTATTTTTCGTCTGGTTATCTTTTCAATCTTTTCAATTTCATTTTTATTAGAGTCTGCATTTTTTCTCCTTTATAAGCTTTAGTTTAGGGATTTTGCCTTTTATTAATTTGACTTTGGTAATTATAAAATTTATTGTTGAATTTGGTATCAATCTTCCTAGTCCTAAAGATTGATTGCTTATAGCTGTTAAAAACATACTATACTATGTTCTTATCAGTCAATCTTATGTCAATGAAAGAAGCATAATCGGGTGGTTGGCTAATCGATATCGGATTTTGAGATTCACGGGATTAACTGTATTGTTAATGTATCATATACTTTGTGATTTTGTTAGAAAAAAAAACAGGTTAGATCAAATATAAACAAAGGAATATCTCTTAAAGGATAGGAGGGAAATTGATTATCCAATCAATATTGAAATAATCATTTTGTATTATATTATATCACTATGTTTTGCAACCAATAATGCTAATTGAGAGTTTAAGATTTAAAACAAAACAACCAATAATGCTAATTGAAAGTTTAAGTGGAATTGACTCCCATGGTTGTGTATGCTTTGTGATCACATGCCCAACATATAAATATGAGATGTAATGCTCCACTAGAAAAGTATGCGTAAAATAAATTATCTTATATGGGTGTCCATAAAAGTGGTCATTTTATTAGAAAGTTATGTTGTGATGGTCAAACACTTAGAAACTATTTAGAAAGTGTGCATTTTTATGGAAAATATTTATTTTTAATGCACATATAACAAACTCTCTGTATTTGAGACCTTGATGGGGTTTATTAATAAATTAGACTATATATTATTTCACACATAAATGCTGATAAATTTATCAATTTCTTTTCAAGAAGTTACCTTGTTTTTTTAATAAAAGTATATATGTTATTAATTTTTGTTTAAATCACAATTTATTTATTCAATGATTGATTAAATTATTCTTAACATTGTAAAATAATGAAATGTGCTACCATTTGATTTAGCAATTTTTAAATGAAGAATTTACATAATTTACTCTTGTGAATGAAAGTGAAACTACCTTCGCAACTTGTCATCATCAAATGGCAAGATGAATATATATATTTCAAATTTAAATTAGGATTAGTCCTTGAAATGATCACTGCTCAAGTTTAATGACAATGTCCTCTCCACATTTTTGATTGGTACTCATTGCATCTATTATGGAAGGTGTTGAGTTGAATCACCACCTTTACAACTAGTTATGCGTTCCATCTCAAAATCACCTCCATTACAACTAGTTATGCATTCCATCTCACGTGGATGCCATCAATTCTTTGTTAATCATCTATTTCTAATTATTCCAAACCCCTTTGTGCTCCGTTAGTGAATGGGTTGTAATGGTTACAACTCATCATAATATTACACCATGTTGGAGGAACTTAATGGAAAAATATTAGTTTATATCAACATAGGTCTATCCTACAATTTTTTGTTAGGATTATAATCCTCCCTCATCCAATTTGGTCAATTATGTCTGAATCATGAGTCCTTTCAGTCTATATTTAGTCACTAGCATCATTGGGTCCACTTGATATAATTGGGCCACATGTACCAGTTACTAGAGTGTGGGGAACACTAATTGAGGCTAACTGCCACTGACTGCACTTGAATGCATCAGTTTAGGAGCCTCCTAGAAAAATCCCTACAATTTAGGAACCACTGGGAGTGTCAACACCAACCTCCTTTAGTTGAGTTTAGTTTGTTACTAATCAAGCTCAGTTAGGAGTCAGTTACATTCAGTTATAGTCTATTACATCTAGTTATATTTAGTTAGTGCCATCTATGCATGCCTGCATGTGGGTGAGGCACATTTACTCACCTACCTCGGTCATTTAGACCAGTTAACTGATAATTAAGACTGAATTAGACACTTGAGTTGGGTTGTTGAACTCCGATAGTGATTTAGACTTGTATCGTTAACCATTCAATTAGGTAGAGTCAATCAATTCAAATTCCTCTCTCATTCATTCAAATTGACGGGTTATTAATACCAATATATTACATTGTAATTAATTATCCAATTACTTTTGATTAATGAAATCATTATACAGATGCAAGCCATTTTTGCATTGTTTCATTCTTCAATTCTGAGTAAAATTGGCTGATATATCTTGTGAGTTGTGTGTTTATCCACAGATATATGTGCTCAATTTTATATGGTATCAGAGCCTCAGCAGGAAAAGGCACTTCTCCTCCTACAGATCTCCTACTGTATCAATTTTTTTTGAGCAAAATTGATCCTTCCAGCACTGCACCAGAAGCGGAGAATTTACCACATAAATCCTAAGCAAAGGAATTGTTGATCAAGCTTGCTTGATTAACTAAGATGGGTGTGAAGAAAATTCCAAAATTGCAAGTTGTTGACCTTACTTTGTCTATTTGATTGTGTGATTTATAGGCTTTTCAGTCTCCTTCACTGCATTCGCTACATTGGCTCAGTCTCCTTCACTGCATTCACTACAGCAGCGCAATGGCCCCTCCAATGGAGCTTCTCAATCCTTTCAACTACCACCAATGGAAGGAGGACATGAAGATGCAGCTTTGTTGATGTAATTGTAACTTCAGAATGTATTCGCTTGTATTTCTTATCTATTGTAACCCTATGTTTATTCGGGGATGTTATCATGTTATGTCATGCCACGATGTTTCGATCAGGAGAATCAATAATGTAAACAAGTCATTTCAAGTAATTGTGGGTAACCCTCCTATTGTCTAAGGGTTAAAGTCCCCACAGTTCCGAGGCACTAGGGTTATTAGACTCTCCTAGGAGAGGTCGGCCCTAGTAGGGTTTTATTCATGCCGGGATTAGTATAAATAGAGAGATGAACTCTCTATTTAGTACACATCACAAACAAACTCAAGTGTAGCGCATAGTTGAGGAAGGAGAAGACACTAGGGCTAGACAAGAAGAAGGTTACTGCTGTCGGGAGAGCATCTTACTGTTTTGTGGTTTTACCTTTTGTGTTGATTCTATCTCTGAGGAATTTGCAGGGTTTTATCCATTTATGGTTTCCCCGAGGAAAAGCACTGTGTTCATTGTCTCTTATGTTTGATTGCTATACTTGTTGTTCTCTCAGTTAAAGATCCTAAAATAATGCTAGCTTGAATGTTGAAAAACTAACATGGCATCAGAGCTAACCTGAGAAGAAGACAATATGCAACTGTGGGAACTAGGGATTCCTACTTTGTGGATCTCTCTCCATATATTTTCAGCAAAATTAAGGTGGAATAACTCCCCTCCTTATGGCACATCTTTCTGTCGAAGCAGAATCCAATTCTGAGGTTTTTCAGTTTTGGACCCAACACTACCGCCATAAATTAGGGCTTTTCACAGAAGAGGAATTTTTCAGTGAGCCCAGGCCTAGATTGATCTCCTCCCCAAAATCGAAGTTAGGGATCAATTTTGAAGCATTTGGTTGGACAGAACTCCGAAAAAGCAAAACCCTAATTTGCTCCTGAACCAGCTCTGCAGCATTTCAGCTCAAAATTCAAATCTGACATCTTGACCTAGATGTAAGATCTAAAATATTTTGTATTTCCATTTGAGGTTCTCAGTTAAGATGTCTCATCATACCAATCTTGATGAAAAGCTTGAGGGAGCTGATAACTTCCAAGCTTGGAAGTATAGGATCTCCCTGGTCCTAGAAGAGAATGAGTTAGAATCCTACATCCATGAGGAGGTTCTAGTTCCAGAGGGAGATGAGGCTAAGGCCTTACATAAGAATAATTTGGTTATGGCAAAGAGAATCATTGCTGATTCTATCAAGGATCATCTCATACCACAGGTGTCCTCCCTAAAGACACCTAAAGCTATGTTTGATGCCCTAACCAAATTGTTTGAAGGGAAGAACATAAACTGGAAGATGACTATGAGAAACCAACTGAAGAATGTGAAGATTCAGAATACAGAAGAAATCTAGTATTACTTCACAAGAGTTTCTCAGATCAAGGAACAACTAGAAGCAGTAGATGAAGAAGTGGAAAATGTAGAGATTGTGATGACTACCTTGAATGGCCTCCCTAGGTCATGGGATTTTTTCATCCAAGGAATCTGTGCTAGAAAGAAGTTAGTCAAGTTCAGCAGACTATGGGTATAGTGTTCTCAAGAAGAAGCTCGGATAGTAGCTAGAGAAGAAAATATGGGAAGTGAAGATCAAGCTCTCACGATACACTCCAAGTCAACCAAAAGGAGATCTCATCACCCTAGAGGTAAGCACTATCACAAAGATAACACTAGAAAATATTTTTCTAGATTCATATGTTATACATGTGATGAAGCAGGACATTATGCAAAGAATTGTCCTAAGAAACAAAAAATAACAAAAAGGAGCAACAAAAGAAAACATCATGCTCATGCTGCAAAGGATGATGAACCATCCAAGAAAAGAACCAGATATGAAAGTGATGATTCTTCAAGCGAGGATGAATATGTTTTGATTTCTGCTCTCACAGGAAACATTACTCATGGAAGCAATTATTGGCTCATAGATAGCGGGGCTTCCAAACATATGAAAGGATTCAAGGAATCCTTTGTAATACTATCAGAACACGAATCACCTCACAAGGTGAAGCTAGGAGATGACTACCAATATCCAATAAAAGGTAGTGGGGAATTTTCCTATAAACTAGACTCTGGAAAGTCTCTAACAATGAAGGAAGTATTATTTGTGCCAATACTCAAGAAGAACCTCCTCTCCATATCGACATTAGATGCAAAAGAAATACGATTTGCATTCATAGATGGTCAAGTCATCATGTGGCCAAAAGGAAAGACTATTAATGATGCGGTGGTGATTGGAGAACAAGAAGGAGGATTGTACAAATTAAAGGGTCATCCAAAACAAGCCTTGGTCCATGACACAGTAGAGCCAAGTGAACTTTGACATAGAAGGATTGCACATGTGCATTACAGAGCACTACCTATTGCAAGCAAAGATGTTGAAGGTCTTCCAGAAATACAAGCAAAACATGATGGGATCTGCGAGGGATGTGTGAAAGGAAAGAATACAAAGGAGACATTTCTAAGTAGCAAAAGCAAAGCAAAAGGAATCTTGGAAATCATCTACTTCGATGTATGTGGACCTATGTCATCAAACTCACTAAGTGGGTATGCATATTATGTTTCCTTTATTGATGATTTTTCTAGGAAGACATGGGTTTACTTCATGAATAACAAAGACAAAGTATTCAGCAAGTTCAAGGAATTCAAAGCCTTGATCAAGAATCACACTAAAAATAAGATCAAGACTTTTCGATCAGATAATGGCGGAGAATTTACTTCAAATGAATTCAAAGAGCTATGCAAAGAATAAGGGATTAAGAGGGAATTGTCCACCCCTTATAATCCACAACAGAATGGGATTGCAGAAAGGAAGAATAGAACTATCATGGAAGTTGCAAGAGAAATGCTTCATGATCAAGACCTTCCTATCCATCTTTGGGTGGAAGCTTCCCAAACAACGGTGTATGTACAGAACCATACTCCACATAGAGTACTTGAGAACAAGACTCCTGAAGAAGTCTTCTCTAGAAAGAAACCAGAAGTCAGCCATCTCAGAATATTCGGCTATCCAATGTACATACACATTCCAAAGGAGAAGAGGACTAAATTATATCCTTCAGGAAAGAAGGGTATATTTGTGGGATGCTCTTAAAGCTCGAAGGCTTACAGAATATACTTCCCAGGATTCAAGAAGATTGACATCAGCAGGGATGTGACATTTGTTGAAGACATAGCTTACAAAAAATCCAAAAAGAAACCTACTGAAGAATTTGAAGAAGCAGAAGCACCCAGAGTTCATGATACAACCATGAATGAAGAAGCTCAAGAAGAAGATCGAGAATTTGAAGAACCACAAAGACTTGTAGATCCATCTCTGGAGAAGAATCCTCATAAAAGGAAACCTGCTTGGGTACGAGAACTTATCCAAGGTGAGGAAAAATATGGGGCTCCAGAAGAGAATCACAGAGAAACAAAGAGGACCAGATCCTACTCCGGTTATGTAGCATTACTATGTGATTTCATTGATAAAGAACCTTTCATTTATGAAGAAGCGGCAGAACGGAAAGAATGGAAGAATTCTATGATTGAATAATATCAATCGATCATGAAGAATGATGTTTGGGATGTTGTCCCAAGACCAGAAGGGAAGTCAGTTGTAACTTCCAAATGGATCTACAAGATCAAGCATGCTGTAGACGGTAGCATTGAAAAATATAAGGCAATATTTGTGGCTCGGGGTTTCTCTCAGAAAGAAGGAATAGATTATGAAGAAACCTTTGGACCTGTAGCCAGGTACACTTCCATCATATCAGTACTTGCTCTGGCTATAGTGATGAAATGGAAGACACACCAGATGGATGTCAAGACTGCTTTCTTGAATGGTGTAGTAGAAGAGGAAGTGTATGTAGAATAGCCACTCGGTTTTAAGACACATGACAGGGAGTCTCATGTGTGCAGATTGAAGAAAGCCCTATACGGTTTGAAACAGGCACCCAGGACATGGTATGGAAGAATTGACAGCTTTCTATCCAGTTTGGGCTTTACCAAGAGTAAAGCAGATTCCAACCTTTACTACAAGGCTGAAGATGGCAACCCAGTGATGCTTCTACTATATGTATATGATCTATTTGTGACAGTTATGGATGGGTTGATTGCTGATATGAAGAGAAAGCTTACTGTTGAGTTAGAGATGAAGGACTTAGGTATGATGCATTATTTTCTAGGTATGGAGGTGGGGTAGAGTGCAGATGAAATATTCCTTGGATAAGGGAAGTATGTAGTAGAGATCCTTAAGAGGTTTGGGATGATGGACTACAAGGATATGGCCACACCTGTGGAATCGAACCTGAAGTTATTGAGCAATGCTTCATTAGAATCGGTTGATGCTAGGATGTATCGTCAAATTATTGGGTCCTTGATGTACCTAATGAACATGAGACCAGACATTTTCTTTCCTGTGAACACCTTAAGCCAGTTCTTAATAGATTCAAGAAATGTTCACTTGATTGCTGCAAAGCATATTCTGAGGTACCTGAGGGGTATAGTTGATATGGGATCAAGTACGATGTGGACCAGAAGATTAACCTGGAGGGTTATGTTGATTCAGTATGGGTAGGCAGTGCCATTGATAGGAAGAGCACTTTAGGGTGTTGCTTCAGTATGGGACCAGGTGTGATCTCCTGGTTTAGTAGGAATCAATCCTATGTGGCACTGAGTACAGCTGAAGCAGAGTATGCCACAGCTTATTCAGCTAGTTGTGAGGTAGTATGGCTACAGAAGATACTATCTAATTTATTTTATGTCGAGATGGATGCTACTTGTATACATTATGACAACCAAAGTTGTGTGAAGTTGTCAAATAATCCAGTGTTCCATGACAAGTCGAAGCATATCGAGATCAAGTATCACTATATGAGGGATATGGTGCAAAGGGGAGCAGTGAAGCTCCAGTATGTTGCGATAGAGGAATAGATAGTTGATGTGTTGACAAAGCCATTGGTTAGGGTGAAGTTTGAGTACTTCAGGGAGAAGCTTGGTGTTCTCCAGATAGAGGTTTACTCCAAGGGAAAGTGATGAGTCCCATAGCCGTTCTGACGAGCAGGTCAGATGTAAGGGCTAAGCCATTCTGTCATGGTGAGAGGAATTGGTTCCTTCCATGTTAGATATGAGTGTTGGCTGCCATTCTGGGAATGGAGGTACTTGGTCAATTACCAGGAACGCTCAGTTTGAGACTGAAAGAGCCATTCTAATGAGTAGGTTAGATATAAGGGCTAAGCCATTCTGTCATGGCTAAAGGATTAGGTTCCTCCCATGTCAGATGTGATTGTTGTCCATTCTGACGAGTAGGTCATATTTAAGGGCTATTGCCACTCTCCAGGAGAGTGGAGGCACCTGATTCATTACCAGGTAGCTCAGTCTGGGACTAGGGGCCATTCTAACAAGGGTGTAGGATTTGGTTCCTATTAGGTCAAATGTGAGTGCATGCCTTTCTGATGAGTAGGTCAGATGTGAGTGCTGGCCATTCTGATGTAGGATGAGCTCCTACATAGATGTAAGGGCTACCGCCTTTTTGATGAGTAGGTCAGATGTGAGTGCTGGCCATTCTGATGTGACTGTAGGATTAGGTCCTACATGATTAGATATAAGGGCTGTCGTCTTTCTGATGAGCAGGTCAGATGTGAGTGCAGGCCATTCTGATGAGTAGGTCAGATGTAAGGGCTGCCAAAGACCTACGAGGAGGTAGGAATACACCCAGCATGAAAGAAGGTTGGCTCTGTATAACTTCCTATGACAAGAAGAATCATGAGATAGCACATATGATGACGACCAGAGAAGATCCAAATTGAGGTATGATCCAAATCCAGTTATGATGACTCCGAGAGATCCAGATTGAGTGATGATCTAGATCCACCAGTGATGATCTAGATCGAGTGCTGATTCAGATCTAGAAGTGATGATCTAGATCGAGTGATGATCCAGATCCAGTGATGATGTCCAGTTATGATGATCCAGATCTAGTGATGATCCAGATCCAATGATGATGTCCAGTTATGATCATCCAGATCGAGTGATGATCCAGATCTAGTGATGATGATCCTAATCCAGTGATGATCCAGATCCAGTGATGATGATCCAGATCGAGTGATGATCCAGATCCAGAAAAGAAGATGGCATGAAGATAAAGATGACTTGAAGACAAGATTCCTTGGATATGCAGATGATGAGAAGATCTAGAGAAGAATACTAGTGATGAAAATTGTGTCGAGAGAATACCTTCCTAGTTAATAGGGAGTGCTTATGTAATTGTAGCTTCATAATGTATTCACTTGTATTTCTTATCTATTGTAACATGATGTTTATTCTGGGATGTTATCATGTTATTTCATGCCCCGATGTTCCGATCGGGAGAATCAATAATGCAAACAAGTCATGTCAAGTCATTATGGGTAACCCTCCTATTATCTAAGGGTTAAAGTCCCCGCAGTTCCAGGGCATTAGGGTTATTAGACTCTCCTAGGAGAGATCGGCCCTAGTAGGGTTTTAGTCATGCCAGGATTTGTATAAATAGAGAGTTGGACTCTCTATTTAGCACACATCACAAACACACTCAAGTGTAGCGCATAGTTGAGGAAGGAGAAGACATTGGGGCTAGACAAGAAGAAGGTTACTACTATCAGGAGAGCATCTTACTGTTTTGTGGTTTTACCTTTTGTGTTGATTCTATCTCTGAGGAAGTTGTAGGGTTTTCTCCATTTATGGTTTCCCCGAGGAAAAACACTATTTTCATTGTCTCTTGTGTTTGATTACTGTACCTGTTGTTCTCTCAGTTAAAGATCCTAACATAATGCCAGCTTGAATGTCTAAAAACTAACAAGATTCACTCCAAAAGAGTCTTCAGACTCACAATGGAGACAGAGGCAGAGCCGGTTCATTATGTTGACAAAGAAAAATATTGGAATAGGATTGATGAAGCATATGGATGTTTGTGCCTCTCAATCTCTAAAGACCTTCTCTTTCACATTAATCGATTGAAGACTCCCAAGGAGATTTGGGATAGACTTGCTACCTTGTTTGATAAGCAAGATGACTCGAGGATCTATTAGCTAGAGAATGAGATGATTTCTCTTCATCCAGGAAACTTTGAAACTCTGAATGAATTCTTCACCAAATTCAAGTACCTGGTGTTCCAGTTGAATTTGTGCAAATTTGAGAAGGAGAATGATCAACTCATCCTTGCCATCGTCTCAAAACTTGGTGCATATTACTTAGCCTTTGTATCAACCTTTCATTCCAGGAAGCTCACAACACCTAATTGGAAGATTCCAACTCTCAATGCCTTCATTAAGTCTCTTGCCCATGAGCATGAAAAGCTAGTCCAAATGGGGATCATCAGATATTCCAAAGATCAAGCATTGGTTCTTGGAGGACCTAAAGCTATGAATGATAAGGGGAAGAAAAAGAATGAGTCTCCTATGGAGAAAGAGCAGTCAAATGAGCCTTCAAGTTCGAAGAGAAGCAAGAAGAAAGGAAAAGGAAAGATCCTTTGTTCTTATTGTGGAAGGGGATTTCATCTAGAAATATCCTGTATGAGAAGAACAATTGATGAAATGGATCTATTCTGAAGAAACATAACATTACTGGACCTGCTGGCACAAGGAAGGTTGTCCATAGAGAAGAAACTGAAGAACATGATGAGACATGACATGCATTGAAGGCTAGATGTTCAAGAAAACATGCCTTACTCAGTGAATCAGGAGCTTCCAATCATATAGTTGCATCCAGAGAATCATTCTCTTCTTTGCAGTCTACTGATGGCCCTTGCATCCTCATTGGTAATGACAGTCAAATTCGAGCCAAAGGGAAAGGTTATATCAAGCTTGAACATGGAAAGTTCAAAGATGTTATGTATGTTCCCTCCTTGGTAGCAAATATTTTATATGTATAATAGATGACTCACACTAGCTGTCCAAAGGGAGTGACTTTTGGTCCTGACCTAGTGGAGATCATAGATATCTCTACTAGGAACATCATAGCGAAGGGTGTTGCAAATCATGCCTCCAAGGCATATGAATTCTCACACGTCCTTCCATTTTTAGATCCAGTGCACTCTCATCTACTACTTAAAAAGGGAGGTAAAATAATTCTATCTACTCCTTTTACTTTTTCCACTAGTATTTCAGAATCAGAAGCAGAACCAGTTGTAGCAGTCTATGAGATTGAGATTCAGGGTGATTTAGATCCAGATCCAGTCCCTACTCCCAAGTGAGCAGCTAGGAAGATGATTGAAAATTCACCTGACACACAGAAGTTTCAGAAAGACAACATTGTGCTATGTCATGCAGAGAGATGCAACAAACCCCTTGTGAGATGCTTCATGTCAAGGCCTAATCAGCTACACTACTCTTAGAAGAATAGAGTGTATCATACACCACTTCATACAAAAGAAGCAAAGGTTCCATTCCTTCTTCTTTCCATCATCATTTTGGGAGAGGATGGAGCAGTCTACATGCCAGGACCCATGACAGCTGTGCACAGAACATCATGCATGATGCTTCACTACATCACAGAGATGAAGGTTGTAGCAACATTTTTTCAAGTTATTTTAACTTGAATCATGATTCTACCAGCTTAGTTAGAGGGGGGGATTTTTTCCCATGTGGTTTTTTCCCCGGCTCCTTGTATTGAGTAGTTACTTTGCTTTAGCTGTAATGGGTGACCTATGGTCTTAGTTACCAAGGCCCACAAATTTTCCAAGTTAGCATTCAGGGGGATGTTAGGATTATAATCCATCCTTGTCCAATTTGGTCAATTTTGTCTAAATCAAGAGTCCTTTCAGTCTATATTTAGTCACTAGCACCATTGGGTCCACTTGACCTAGTTGGTCTACATGTACCAGTTACTAGAGTGTGGGGAACACTAATTGAGGATAACTGCCACTTACTACACTTGCATGCATCTGTTTAGGAGCCTCCTATACCAATTCCTGTAATTTAGGAACCACTGGGAGTGTCGACACCAACCTCCTTCAGTTGAGTTCAGTTGGTGACTAATCAAGCTCAGTTAGGAGTCAGTTACATTCAGTTATAGTCTATTACATTCAGTTCTATTCAGTTAGCGCCATCTATGCATGGATGCATGTGGGTGACGCGAATTTACTCACCTACCTCAGTCAGTTATACCATTTAACTAATAATTAAGACTGAATTAGACACTTGAGTTGGGTTGTTGAACTTTGATAGTGATTTAGACATGTCTAGTTAACCATTTAGTTAGGTAGAGTCAATCAATTCTAATTCCTCTCTCATGCATTCGAATTGACTGGTTATTAATACCAATGTATTACATTGTAATTAATTATCCAATTACTTTTGATTAATGAAAGAATTACACAATTGCAATCCATTTTTTCATTGTTTCATTATTCAATTCTACGTAAAATTGTCTGATCTATCTTGTGAGTTGTGTGTTGATCCACAGATCTGTCTGCTCAATTTTATATTTTTTACCTCCTATTTTGTTATTTAGCCATCCAATAGTCATTATTTTTTGAATTTATTGAATAACTACTCTTATCATATTATACACATGTTTGATAAGGGGAACTCATAATGCCCCGTTTTTCTGATGTATATCACATTCCTTCAAAACACCCAAAGCAAATCCCTTACCTATCCACTCACATTTTTTTTCCCTTTTTGGCTCTTGGTCAATTAAAAAATGGTCAACACTCACAAGTAAAAACATTCACTATATATGCAACTCTTACTATATTCAAAAAATATGGTTTCAATGCCTATTATTCCACACCTTAATAATATCCATTTTCCACATATATGATGCTACAATAATGATTCACATGGATACACTCCCTTGTCTTACCACGTGTGTTCACATCATTCTTAAGCAATATCTCGCAACTTATCTACAATATTTTAATGTTACCAAGTTTGATTTTCAGACCTGAACACTAATTATTGCTGCAAGTTAAATAAAAATTCTGCTATGAACTTGAAACACTTTTAGTGAAATTTTGTCTAGGCAAATAAAGGTGTTTTTCTGAGAAACTTGCAGGCAGGGTAGGAGGAAAGGGAAGAAACCAAAGGTAAATTTTATATAGTGAATTTCCTCTTAGCTAAAACATTTATATCAGATGCCATTTAGGTTTCAAAATCTGCTCTGCAGAAACCTACTCCCATGCTTCTGGGCCACCCAATCGTGAAACTAGGAAGAGTAGTTCAGTCCTTTCGACCAGGGGATTTGGAGAACTGATTTGGATTGATAATAAATTTATCAGACATTTATATAAAGTTATATTCAGTTTTTAAACAATTTTGGACAGTCACAAGGAAGATTAAGGGTGGGACTATGAAAACTAGTTACCAGGATTATGCAACTAGTCAAGATTTAGTGCTTTCCAAAGGTAATAAGAGAGGTACTGGGATTCGGTTTTAAACATGGAATGTCATAATTATAGTGTTAAATAATTTTCAGAACATAAATTAAAACAAATGGATCTATCTAGGTACATAAAATGCTTCGAATTGGAAAACTACTCATTTTAGCCATGAATTCTAGGTAGGGTGTACAAGATTGATACAAAGCTCAGTCAAAACATATCAGCATATTATGAAAATTGCAGAGAATATACATAATAATATATCATATCCATGAGGGTTGAAATAAATCTTATAAGATTCACATAAGTTACCTCTCATAGCACTACTCCAAAATTATGACTCTGGAGTTAGGAAACCCAATAAATTCGATATCTGAATCTCACAAAATTTAGGAATGACCTAAAGGTGGTCTGAATCTGATATTGAACAGTACATTAGACATCATCAGAAATATCATATCATATATATGTTGAAATATCCATTACATAGCTCCAAAATTGCTAGAAGTCCATAGAACAGAGAGAAGGAGAAATGAGGAAGGGATGTCACTGATAGGAGGTCTCAAAGCTCTCAAATCTTATTTGATAATGGAATGATAGAGACATGAACACCTGAAAAAAACCTCCTTCAATAGATGAAATATTCTCTTTAGCTTAATTAAGACCTACAATAGAACTGGGAAGAATAAGGGAGAAGGGGAACAATGGACTTGGGGCACATCACCCAAGGTACTAAGGCTCACCACTCAGAAATAAAGCTTAGATTCAATCACTTACAAAACATACATTAACCAAACTGTGTGAATGATTTTGACTTGTTCTTTAATAGAACTCTGGGTGACCTATTTAGCAAGTAGAGGTCAATGGTGACTTGTGAGAGCAAGTCAACCACCTAGAAACCCTAACCCTAGCCACATATGTGCCCTCCTTGAGAAAATTGGAATGTAGGACCACATGGAGATGTTTCCCTATCCATGTCATTCATCAAACTTGGAAACTGGGCCCTCCTTAGGCCCATAGTTGCTACTTTTGTCAATGACAGTTTTTTCTGCCTTTTCTACTTTTCCCTATGACATATTTTCCGACTTTCCTTATTTTATTATGACAAATTTTGTCATAGATTTTGGGCACTTTCCCTTTTCTCTTTGACTTCTTTTTCATAGAGTTTCAATTTTCTTAATCTCCTCCCTTGGCAAGTTGGCTTGCCACTTGTGCCTGAGATGGAAAGCTCAATTCGACATGTTATCTACACAATAATTGATTAATGGAAATAACAATTAAATACATGCCTCAATAATGTTTATTTAGAAACATTCTCCTAGGATAAACAATCAATGCCTCATAAATAATATTTGTACAAATCACCCTAGGTGATTTAATTAATGCATCTTTGTCTGCCCAATGTGTTCGGCATGGTCAACACTTTTATGTCCAAAATTATGGGGACGTGACATTCCTCCCCCCCGAAATATGCTTGTCCTCAAGCAGAAGCACTCCAAAGTGCTGCAAATTTGTCCACCGTGTAGGAGAACTGGAGCATGAACTCATGTGAATTTTTTTTTGACTTGCTCCATCAAGCTAGCATGTAAATTTTCTCCAAAAATGAGCAATGCCGGGGTCCCATTGATTGCATTGCACCCCCTTCAGTGAGAATGCCTTCCCACACAACTTATCAAACAGAATTATGCTTGGATCCCATTTCCTCAACTGTAAGTATCCAAACATTAGTATCCACCATGAAAATTTATCACTGATGGAAATGATATTCATGCTATGGAAATCATACCGCTTCATTGGAAACTGAAAATTCTTAATGCAAAGTTGGAAATCTATTAGATTTCCCCACCTAGCATTAAGTTCTTTATGTGCTTGATTCACATCAGCATTGAGTCCCACAATGATGTTGTTTCCATTACATAGGTGTGAGTCCCATGTCCAACCTCAATGAGTATAGGAATAATCCAAACAACAATGATGAACAAACTGCTCACAATAAGATGATGCATCACAATTATCTCAAAAAATTCAAGCAATAAAAACAAATAAGTGTCCCCTCATCCAACCTGAGAAGTTACTGACACTCCAAACAAAAGGTCAATGTGAACACTTCCAATGGATCAAATCTTTTCCACTAGTCAGAGGGTACAAGAATCCATCCAACTATGTGTATTTCCTCCACCAAGATGACTTTATGCAAGATATTTTCCTCATCAACTCCTCTTGGCAGTTTGCTTGCTCACCTGCCTTCCACTACTCATGAGCATAAATTTTTCTGCAAGAAAAATCCATGTGTGACATGTAATCTTCCACCCAATCCATGTGTGGCTGAATGAAATCAAGTGACAGCAATATGTTCCTATGTGGATGCTGGGAGGGTAATGGTGCATTCAACAAATCATCATGAACATCTAGGAAGGCCTCCAGCTCTTCCAGTTGCACCAACAAGGAAAATTCCTTCTCTCAATTTTCATCCCCATTTGATGAGGCTGAAATAGAAGTGTGGGTAGAACTATGAATCAAATCTTTGAAATACTTATCCACACAACTTATGGCTTCCCCATCTTCATCTTCATCTGAATCTTCCATGAAAATATGACTCCTTATATGAGAAAAATCATCCTCTCTCGGGCAATGTCCCCATGCTTGTAAAACATCACCTACATCCCAAAATTCCTCAAGCACAAAAAATTTAGAATGCATATCATGTGCATGTGTATGGAAGGTATCCAATGACTACAATTTAAATCTTTGTGGATGCACACATGCCAGGACAATGCCATTCACAACAAAGAATTTATTGCAGAAATTAAACTCTTTACCTCACACCGTCTTCATTCCCAAGGTGTCTCTATCCACCCAATCAATGGATGAACAAGTACTTTTATTTGTTGATCCATATGGAATGTGATCAGCCACCTCCTTTGAATGAGATTCTACCATCCATAATGGGTTGTCAGAATGCGTCTCATTCCAAGCATATGTGTTAGATAACCCTTCACCGATGCAAGCAATTCTAGTACATCTTTGATCCTCTATTTTGGTGATATTTTTATTTACACAATACATGAATAGATGATCATCTTTGCTTGCTAATTCACTTGGAATTTACTCAGGTGTATTTCCCATAGTTAATAAATCCTCTATGCCATTATGCATACCAACATGTGCTTGGCCAAAATACTCTTCATCATGGCTCTTCACAAACACCTGCAAATCGGCTCCTTCCTCATGGTTTTCCTCCACATGAGGTTCCTCCATTAAACCCAAAACATTTCCTTCCATGCAACATGAAAGGGGTGAAACCTTCAACTCCTTTTGAAGTTGATAGGTTTACAACTTTGACTCTTGAAGGAATCTTTGTGTGCTCTTCAATAAGTCACTAGTGATCTCCAACTTATTAGCGATCCTCTCTGATTCTTCTTCTTCCTTCCTGAGTGCACTATGGTACATCTCAGTCATCATGAGGATATGATATCTATTATAAAGTAATTTCATGTAGTTCTCCTCATATTGTCCATGCCTTCTTTTAGTGCTATGCACTCCCCCATAAAGGCTTCTCCTCCCATCTTTCCACTAGAATCTTTCGAACAACATCTTGCCACCGAGGAATTGATGTCAACAAAGTTTTTCATGGCTTCCGTAAGCTTCTTTTTGTCCTCCTTTATTGATCCACTCAAATTATGTGGCTCACAAAGAAGATCCTCCACCAAGTTATCTTCTTCTAATAGCTGATATACTTTTTGTTTGTGGCATGGATCCACAACACAAAAATAATTCTCGGCATGACATGTGATATGGACATAAATTAGAGAGCATCTCATGCCCTGTCATTTTAGCTTCATCATGCTATAAAGGAGTCCAAAATTATGAACTGTGCTCCTCTCTCAACATTAAGTTTTTCTCCTTCAATTTTCCTAGTTCATACACAACTGGTGGGGGCTTGTCTTCCATTTTAGTCCGAAGTTCAGATAATGACTTTAGATCTGATTTTTGTTCTATTTTTGGATCTGATACAAAAAATCCCTTATCATCATTGGAAGTATCACCCTCCTTTGCATTGGTTTTGGGTTCACTAACAGACAAACTAGGAGCAAGTTCATCTCCCTCACAATTGTCCTTCATCTTGCAGTCCTCATATGCAAGTGAATTATTTCCATCCTCCCATGGATTAGATGGTTGTAGGTGTACACGGCTGCTGCAAAAATAAAAAATTTTATCATCCATTTTATTAGAATTACCATCTTCTCGTATAGATACTATGGTGGCTTGCTCTACCACCAAAATTTATGCTTCACACCCAAGCGGTGTGACCTTGTTTTCTTCTTCATCATGTGGCTCAAGAGGTGGCTGTAAATTTGTTTTGTGTACCTATTTTGGATCTGATTCAAAATATATCTAACCACCCATACATGAACCAACATCTTGAGCAATGATATGGAGATCACCCACAAAGAAACTGGAAGTGCATTCATCTTCCTTTTATTTTTCCTTCCAGTCACCTTGCAATGACTTGCAATCCACTTCATGGATATCTGAATCTACCTCATTTATATTCTCCTCCAAGCAACTTGAGACTTTTTCATATTTAGTGGTAATCATGTCACAATATTTAGAATCTCTATTTCAAGAAAAAACAAACAAACTCTTAAATCTTGAACATGCCGATGGCTTGGCGGAATCCTCACCTTTGGTTCCTTCTTCTTCTTTTCTCAGAGAGGTGGAACAACTTGGTTCCTCTATGGATAGCTTGCTGATATTGAAAGAACTCTAATAATCATGCTTGGGCCAGAATCCATTTTTGAAATAAATATAATCTCCAAAATAAATGTTTGCACAAATATTCCTACCCAAAGCTAGATAATCCTCGTAGCAGTGAGACATGTTCTCACATGCTTCAATAATATTTGTCAAGTTTTTATTAAACATTGGAGAATAAGATATGATCTCTTCCCCATATGATGTCCAATAGTATTCATCATATTCATGTTTTTGGTATGCCTCCATCAACATAGATGATTTCTTCTTCTTCAAATCTTCTATAGTATTCTTCATACTACTCATCTTAGTCATCCTCATAGTATGACATGGATGAAAATTTATTCACTGAGAGATTTATTTCCATGGGATGATCCAAGGAAAGAGATTTGATACCACTGTAATGTTACCAATTCTGATATTCATACCTGAACACTAACTAGTGCTGCAAGTTAAATAAAAATTCTTCTATGAACGTGAAACACTTTTAGTGAAATTTCTGTCTAGGAAAATAAAGGTGTTTTCCTGAGAAAATTGCAAGCAGGGTAGGAGGAAAGGGAAGAAACCAAAGGTAAATTTTATACAGTGAATTTCCACTTCCCTAACACATTTATATCTGGCGCCATTTAGGTTTTAGAATCTGCTCCATGAAAATCTACTCCCACGCTTCTAGGCCACCCAACCGTGAAACTAGGAAGAGTGGTTCAGTCCTTTCAACCAGGGAATTTGGAGAACTAATTTGGATTTTTAATAAATTTATCACACATGTATATAAATTGATGTTCATTTTTTAAACAAGTTTGGACAGTCACAAGGAATATTAAGGGTGGGACTATGAAAACTAGTTATTAGGACTATGTAACTAGTCAAGATTCTGTGCTTTCCAAAGGCAATAAGAGAGGTACCGAGATTCAGTTTTAAACATGGAATGCCATAATTATGTTGTTAAATAATATTCAGAATAGAAATCAAAACAAATGGACTTGTTTAGGTACATAAAATTCTTTGAATTGGAAAACTAGTCATTTTAGACATGAATTTTAGGTAGGGTGTAAAAGATTGATACAAAACTCAGTCAAAACATATAAGAATGTTATGAAACTTCCAGATACTATAAATAATACTGTATCAGAGCCATGAGGGTCGAAATAATTCTCAGAAGATTCACGTAAAATTGTCTGATCTATCTTGTGAGTTGTGTGTTGATCCACAGATCTGTCTGCTCAATTTTATATTTTTTACCTCCTATTTTGTTATTTAGCCATCCAATAGTCATTATTTTTTGAATTTATTGAATAACTACTCTTATCATATTATACACATGTTTGATAAGGGGAACTCATAATGCCCCATTTTTCTGATGTATATCACATTCCTTCAAAACACCCAAAGCAAATCCCTTACCTATCCACTCACATTTTTTTTCCCTTTTTGGCTCTTGGTCAATTAAAAAATGGTCAACACTCACAAGTAAAAAAATTCACTACATATGCAACTCTTACTATATTCAAAAAATATGGTTTCAATGCCTATTATTCCACACCTTATTAATATCCATTTTCCACATATATGATGCTACAATAATGATTCACATGGATACACTCCCTTGTCTTACCACGTGTGTTCACATGATTCTTAAGCAATATATCGCAACGTATCTACAATATTTTAATGTTACCAAGTTTGATATTCAGACCTGAACACTAATTATTGCTGCAAGTTAAATAAAAATTCTGCTATGAACTTGAAACACTTTTAGTGAAATTTTGTCTAGGCAAATAAAGGTGTTTTTCTGAGAAACTTGCAGGCAGGGTAGGAGGAAAGGGAAGAAACCAAAGGTAAATTTTAGATAGTGAATTTCCTCTTCGCTAAAACATTTATATCAGATGCCATTTAGGTTTCAAAATCTGCTCTGCAGAAACCTACTCCCATGCTTCTGGGCCACCCAACCGTGAAACTAGGAAGAGTAGTTCCGTCCTTTCAACCAGGGGATTTGGAAAACTGATTTGGATTGATAATAAATTTATCAGAAATTTATATAAATTTATATTCAGGTTTTAAAAAATTCTGGACAGTCACAAGGAAGATTAAGGGTGGGACTATGAAAACTAGTTATTACGACTATGCAACTAGTCAAGATTCTGTGCTTTCCAAAGGCAATAAGAGAGGTACCGGGATTCAGTTTTAAACATGTAATGCCATAATTATGTTGTTAAATAATATTCATAATAGAAAGCAAAACAAATGGACTTGTTTAGGTACATAAAATTCTTTGAATTGGAAAACTAGTCATTTTAGACATGAATTTTAGGTAGGGTGTAAAAGATTGATACAAAACTCAGTCAAAACATATAAGAATGTTATGAAAATTGCAGATACAATAAATAATACTGTATCAGAGCCGTGAGGGTCGAAATAATTCTCAGAATATTCACATAATTCTCCTCTCATAGCACTGCTCCAAAATTATGACTCCGAAGCTAGGAAACCCAATAAATTCGATCTCTAAATATCACAAACTTTAGGAATGACCTGAAGGTGGTATGAATCTGATATTTAATAGTACATTAGACATTATTATACATATCATATCATATATATATTGAAATATCCATTACATAGCTCCAAAATTGCTAGAATTCCATAGAACAGAGAGAAGGAGAAAAGAGGAAGGGATGTCACTGATAGGAGGTTTCAAAGCTCTCCAAGATGATCTGATAATGTAATGATAGAGACATTAACACCTAAAAAGAACCTCCTTCAATAGATGAAATCTGCTCCTTAGCTTCAGTAAGACCTACAATAGAAGTGGGAAGAATAGGGGAGAAGGGGAACAATGGACTTGGGGCACATCACCCAAGGTACTGAGGCTCACCATTCAGAAATAAAACTTATCTTCAATCACTTACAAAAAATACATTAACCAAACTATGTGAATGAGCTTGAATTGTTCTTTAATAGAACTCTGGGTGACCTGTTTAGCAAGTAGAGTCCAATGGCGACCTATGAGAGCAAGTCAACCACCTAGAAACCCTAACCCTAGCCACATATGCGCCCTCCTTGACCAAATTGGAATTTAGGACCATGTGGAGATGTTTCCCTATCCATGTCATTCATCAAACTTGGAAACTGCGCCATCCTTAGGCCCGGAGTTCCTAGTTTTTTCAATGACATCTTTTTCTTCCTTTCCTACTTTTCCCTATGATAGATTTTTTGACTTTCCTTCTTTTATTATGAAAACTTTTGTCATAGATTTTTGGCACTTTCCCTTTTCTATTTGACTTCATTTTTCATAGAGTTTCCACTTTCTTAATCTCCTCCCTTGGCAAGTTGGCTTGCCACTTGTGCCCGACATGGAAAGCTCAATTCGACATGTTATTTGCACAATAATTAATTAATGGAAATAACAATTAAATACATGCCTCAATAATGTTTATTTAGCAACATTCTCCTAGGCTAAATAATTAATGCCTCATAAATAATATTTGCACAAAATTTCCTAGGAGAGGTAATTAATGCATCTTTGACCCCCCAATGTGTTGGGCATGGTCAACACTTTTATGTCAAAAATTATGGGGACATGACATATATCTAGGATTTTAGCTCTATCGATGTGAGAAGGCATATTCACTCTAAAACAATTAAATCTTGATTAATAATAGATGTAAACTATAGATTCTAACAATCAACAATTTTGTTTCTCTCGATGTAAATTTTAGTGTTTACAAAATAATTAAATTAAACTAATAACTAAATCAAGATTTGTAAGTATGATATAGTTTAAAGCAATGATTTTATTAAAATTCTATAGATCAATCTTAACTCAAAATCTATCGAAATGGAGCCAATCTATTGAAGTACAAACATTTTCTCAAAGTTTTCACCATAAAAAATATTTGCACATCAATAAATTTGATATATGCTAAAATAGTCCTATGTTGGTATATTTAATTATAATGCCCTCTCGTTCAATCCCTATACTTCATTAATTTATCAAAATCAATTTTTTTTCATTTTCAAATAATAAAATACAAAAACATTTTTTAATTTAAAACAATACTAAATTATAATTTTAACAACTATAAATTTATTTTTTAAGCTTTATATACCAAATATTTAAATATTTATATAAATAATGAAAATATAGTAAGTTAAAAACCATAATAATTATATAAATAAAAATAATATTAACAAGATGTCCTCACACAAAGTTGAGGGACCTTTTAGATTCAATCATAGATGTAAACAAATTGCTCAAGTTTTTGAAAACTTGAATGCTTATGCGTTTATTACATTTAGCAATGTGCGGGCCTAGGCCTACGACGGTGAAGCCGATGCAATATAGAAAAAGGATGACTTAAGAAATGTGCATGTGATATATGATGGTACAAGGAAACATTCAAGGCTATTGAGTCTGAGAAGATTCAACAATATCCTTAAGACACTTTTTTTCTCTCCATGATTGTTTTCATGGCCTTGTGATAGTTCCTTAGAGTGGAAAATATCTTAATGGTATTGTTATCCAAATGCCAAATAAAACCGAGAGAGGGTTTGGTTATGGTTTTCAAGTGTTGTTCATGATGATTTATCCTTTGAAATGGTGTTTAGGGAACAAGGCCCATTATTGTTCTCTTCTGACAATGATCAACCTAATAGACACATTCCTTGTGCACAACTAACATATTGATGGCATGTAGAGCACCCTTTGAGTTCGATTGTGAACCAGCATAGGTCATATGTATACCGGTATATACACTAACTAGTGTATATATAGAAATGGGTATATACACTATATACACTAGTGTATATACCAGTATATACACTAGTGTATATACCAGTATATAAACTAATGTATATATCGATGTATATCCCTAAAATCAAGAATTGAATTGAATTTAAGGCCTCAACATGTCACTTACAAGAAATTCAATTGGGGTGGACAAATATGGTAATAATCATTCCTCCCAACCACTTGAAAGCTACATCCAATGGACTAAATACAACCTTGTTACAGTACAATATGTACCTAGTGTATATACTATATTGTAGCCAAGTATATACACTAGTGCATATATTGGTATATACACGATATATATTTGTATATACATGGGTGTATACATTGGTATACACAGTGGCATATATATTGGTATATACACTAGTGTATATACATGTATATAAACATGTATATACCAGTATATGCACTACTGCTTATATATATATATATATATATATATATACACACACTTGTATATATACTAGTGTATATACTTGGTATATACACCATTATATATACCAGTATATAAACTAGTGTATATACTGGTATATACACATGTATTTATAATGTTATATACACTAGTGTACATACCTAGTTACAATACAATATATACACTAGTGTATATAGTAGTTACAATGCGATGTATGCACTATATAACAAGGTATTGTTATAGCCCAAAATAACACTTCTCCATCCATGACGACTTTTATGATGTTTTCGTCGCATGACAACACTTCATGAAAACTCATGTGAGACACTCAAAGGAAACCTGTGAATAGAGGAGACATATCTATAGTTATGTAACTCCATTTAACCTCTTCTCTAGACCATTGGAAAGGTATCATACCAAGGAAAAATTTATAGAAGACAACAACCCTTGAAAATGTTGGAAATACCCTAAAATGGTGTTTTTGACCCACTTTGCAATTTTTCCTAAGGAAAACTGTGTTTCACTCGCCCCTTTTCCTAAGGAAACCCATGAGTATGTCCTAAAGTGGAAAAAAAAACATCAAAACATGAAAATTTTGAAGTTGAGGTGGTTTGGGTGGTTTTGGAACTAATCATTTAATTGTAACTGATCCCTATTCGACCTTGACTCTTCAAAATAGTATATAAGAGAGGGAGTGTTGCCGCCTTTCACACACCTAGCGAGGGATGTGGCAGAAATATTCAAGCCACTCGGTGTGTCCTTGGGGGCAAGTCTTGAGTCAAGGCTGTCACCTTGTTCCTAACTCCTCCGTTTAGGCTCAACTCCTAATGAAGCCAAGGGCGGTAGACCCTATTAAGTTACTAAGGAAAATTACTTTAGTATGATGATGTTAGACTGAATGAGTTGCATAGGATTTTGAAATTAAACATTAATAACCATAGATGACAAGATAAAAAATGAGCACAAGTAAGCACAATGCTGACACACAATATATATATATATAGGAAGATTTAAACAAATAACCAATGCCTTAAAATGGAGTCTCAAAATAATCAAATGTACTTGCATGTGCTTGGAGTGAATGTTTTGCAATTGCCTCTTGGTATGTTTTAAGTTAAAATGGAAAATGAGTGGATTAATTTAGGTGAGGGGGGACTCCAGATATACACTAGGGGTACTTGGAGTATGTCCAAAAATAAACATTCACAGCTACCCACAAGGAATGTGTGGGCTGAATGGAGTCTTTGAGACTGTGTTCATAATACACCCACTAGGGTGTAATAGAGATTAGTGCATCGAGGTCATTGTCCAAGATTTTCCACTTCCTTTGGGTAATTTGCCACCGTTTACGGTTTGATCAAGGCATTGGATTTTCGCCTGATGATGGTTAATTGGGGAAGGTCAAACCTAATTAATCTAGTCACTCATGTTGATTTTGATGTAGCTTGACTAATTGGATGAAATGCATCCAAGTGCAGAGCATACACACCAGAGTCTTATCAAATTTAGTAAATTTTAAAGGATGTGTTTTTAGAAAGAAAAACCCTCTGTGAACCTCTTTCGGTCCAATTGGACCTAAATCGGGGAATCAAGGAGGGGGTTGATTTTAGATTATTGCTTACAGAAATTAATGACAAACAGAAGAAAAGAAGCAAACCACAGGTTGTCTAATTAGTCCTACCACGCATCTCTTTCCCCTTTCGGGTCAATCGAGAAATCGTGGGGTAAGTATTAAAATTACTTTGACCTTATGATATGGAAGATATGATAAAGTTAATAAAAATATATTATTCTGCATAAATGAAACTAATCTAGAGCGAACAAAAATAAGAAAATGGAAAAATGGAAAAATGGAAAAAAGGACACGAATCCCCCCAGGGGGGATGGGGAATGGGCTCGAAAGAGCCTACTTGGAAATAATTTTTATTATAAATGGTTACAATATCATAAAATGGCATGATTCCTCTTTATTCTTATACAGAATGAAACCAAGGCTTCACAAAGTGCCAAAATTAAAGATTACAGTAAAAAAGGGAGACCCTTGGGGGGATTCGAATGGCCTAAAAGCCACTTTCGAACAGCAGCTTCTCCTCTTTCTGTTATACCTGCTAAAAAATAGTGAGCTTATTCCAATGAAATATTCCCAAAAGCACTTTGAAAGTACCTTTGGGTCAGCCTACTTTAAACCAAAAAAAAGCTAAGTTAAAACTAGTTAAAAAGGTAAAAAAGGAAACCAAGGAAAGCAAGCTTTCCTTGGGATATTGGCTTGCCTTTAGGGAAGCCAATGTAAGTGCACTGATTGCTGGATTTTATCTTTTATAACAGAAAATAGAAATCAACTGCATGCAAACTACAAGTTTTCTGTCAAAACACAATGCAAAAAGGACGATTTCTTTATGCCGGATCTATGATGCTAATGGAAAACTTTTGAAAAATAGAGATATAGCTTTTTGAATGCTTATGTATGAGATATAATGTGATATTTTGCATATGATAAATCAGAAACTCATGCATAAACAAATTAACCAAGTAGATTTAATTTTTTAAACAAAAGAGAAGAAGAGGAGAGAAGGTCGACTCGTTGCTTGAATGGAACAAGCTGAAAGGAGGCCCTTTTCTGGAGCACTGAGGGACAAAGTCTTGAGATTATTGGATAAGGAATGGCATCAATCTTGATCCACACCTTTGTCCAATTGAGAACCTGCAACTAATTAACACAAGCCTGCACAACACCTCATGAGATCTGGATATAGATGTATGAAGCAACAAGAATGAAAGATCATGCAAAAATAATCTTATTTAAGCATGTAACTGAAATCCCAGAGCATACATAATATGGATAAACAAGATAAAGTAATATTACTTTCCTATTTTACACACTTACTTGATTCAACCGAATCCTTGAAGCCATAAAACAAAAGCAGCATAGAAATTGGAAAGAAATTGCAGTTACCACATTAGCAGCATGACACCGGGAATCCACACAAACATATGCACTACACGGTATAGCCTCCAAAGATTCTTTATTCACAATGAAAATATAACAGTATTATAATGGTAATGGCTCTTCAATCCAACTCTAACTAGCTTGGAAGAGGAAAACTGTGCTTTATTTATAACAAAAACTGGAAACCTATCCCAAGGGACGCAATTCCCAAGGAGAGAGAGACTGCAGCTATATGTGGAGTCAAGTTGAGAATCATCTCAGTCTAATCTAAGTCTCACTAAGTGCAGCTCTCAATTGAAGAGCTTATTGGACTGACACCTTGACCTGTTAACTGAAACATCTGCCAAAACTCATCTAGATGAACCCACACGTGTGGAGGAGAGAGAGAGGGTGCAATTCCTAAGATTTCATGCTATGGTGCGCTCTCTATTTAGCCTAGATCACCTCCTTCTATCAAGGAATGGTCAGATCCTGTCAATCCAAAGCCGATGAGACTGATTTCAGTCAAATCGAAGCAAAATCCACTGATTTAGGAATTTGGATTTTCTCCATTATTTAATTAATTTTTAATTAAATTAATTAATATTTGATTTTTTGGGATTTTTTACCTGAGTGATGGACAAATCACTCAAAACTTAGAAAAAGTGGGTCTTTGGGTTTACATGGTGCTCTGAGTTAGAAAATGAGCACCCCCATGAATGAAACTTATTTCTGAGCCCACTTTTATTACAACACCAATTTTTCCATTTAGACTATCAAAAAATAGCCTAATTTTTGGAAAAATTAAAACTTAAAAAAAAATTAAAAAAAAAAAAAACTAGGGGGACTTAGACATGTTCATATGACTCAACCATAATGCCTAGCATGTTTATACATTGACACATAGACTCTAATAACCTCAATAGGCCTAAATGCCAAGCCGACCACCCCAACCTAGGAGGTATTGAGTGAAAAACTTAGAAATGATCAGTCGTTTATTCAACAACCAATAATAACCAAAGGAAAAAACACTCTGGGCTAATCAGATTGACAAATAAAGCCCAAGAGACCGAGTCTTTTATAGACACTATCATGCTAGAACATTTTATTACAACTCCCCTACGGGGTATGAACATGTACAACATGCACTTCCCAGAAGCAAGTCTAAAGGTCTTATGAAATCTAAACAAATCATCTTTGTCCGGTTCACCAGGCTCACTTGATAAAAAACCACTAAGTACAACTTAGGTGGTAACAGGGAGAGGAGTTCATGGAAGGGGACTTAACCTTTGCATTGTTATGTTGGTGAAATTGAGACTCTCATCCCCCCTACCTTTTCCCTAGTTGTCATCTCCCTTTGTTGCAGAGCTTGGAGGCTGAGATTCTTGGAGAAAAAAAGTAGGAGATCCAGATCAAAGGTTTCACAAGGTGCCTTGCATGAGGAGAAGGTATATCTTGTACTTCTTCCATTGATAATAAATATTTGATGTTCTTCCCTTACCAAATCAGTGTATGTTATGGGTTAAATATATGTTTATGATTACATGTTGATGCTTATCAAATTAGGGTTTCAATTTATATTGAATATCATCTCCTTACATGTACTCAATTTGGTTTGAGGAAGGTTGGAGGTTTGTTTTGTAGGTCTCTTGGATTGGAGAGCAAGAGGAGGGCTAGAGAAATATTGGGTCAACCTTCATTATTTAAGGTATGAACCCTTCTAACCCTTGAACCTTGTTTATTCATGCTTGCAAAAGTGTTATATATCAATCGTTATAACCCTAGTACATTGGTGGCCTCAACCCCAGCCATAGGAACACTTTCCCTAAAAACATGTATATACACTAGTGCATATATTGTATTGTAACTAGTTATATACACTAATGTATATGTGTAGAAGAGTCTCTTTCGTATATGTGCATTTCTACCTTCTGTATATGCGCATTTACGGAAGGCACAAATGCCAATATATGGAAGCTCTCTTCCATATATGCGCATTTTTCCATCTATATATCCAGATTTACAGAAGGCAAAAATGTGCATATAGGGAAGCTTTCTTCCGTATATGCACATTTTTCCTTTCTTAAATGTGCATTTTTCCTTCTCTATATGTGCATTTACAAAAGGCAAAAATTATATGCACATTTTGCCTTATGTAAAATGCGCATATATGGAAGCGGGCTTCCGTAAATGCGTATTTTTCCTTTTGTATCTGCACATTTATAGAAGACAAAATCTATATGCACATTTTTCCTTCCGTATATACGCATTTATGGAAGGAAAAATGCACATATATGGAAGACAGATTCCGTAAATGCGCATTTCTTCCTTCTGTAAATGCACATATATAGAAGGAAAAATGCAAATTTACGGAAGCTCACTTTCGTATATGTGCATTTTGGCTTCTGTAAATGCGCATATATGGAAGAGAGATTTCATATGTGCATTTTTCCATCCATATATGCGTATTTACGGAAGGCAGAAATGTGCATATACAGAATCTCTCTTTCATATATGCCCATTTTTCCATCTGTATATGTGGATTTATGGAAGGCAGAAATGTACGCATTTCTTCCAACCGTAAATCCGCATATACAGATGGAAAATTGTGGATATGCGGAAGCGAGCTTCCATATATGCACATTTCTTCCTTCCATAAATGCGCATATAAAGAAGGAAAAATGCGCATATCTAGAAGCGAGCTTCCATATATGCGAATTTCTACCTTTCGTATATGCGCATATACGGAAGGAAAAAATGTGCATTTACAGAAGAGAGCTTCTGTATATGCGCATTTCTACCTTTTGTAAATGTGGATATATAGAAGGAAAAATGCACATTTATGGAAGGTAAAATGCACATATACGAAAGATCTTATACGGAAGGAAGAAATGCGCATATAACTTATGCCTTCTGTATATGCACACTTTTCCTTCTATATATGCGGATATAATTTATTCCTTCTATATATGCGCATATACAAAAGAGAGCTTCTATATATGCACATTTTTCCTTCCCTATCCACCACTTTGTTCTCACCTTGAGACCTAACTTTGATACACTGAGCATCTTGTTAGTAACTTATATTAAAGAAAACAAGTGGAATGACACATTTTTAATCAACATCATCCTCTATTTGTTCTACCAACTCTAAAATGAATCCCAATACAAATAAAATCAATCAGACTGTACCCATATGAAATTAAAATATGGTCTTTGTTCACATTATTATGCAGAGATCTTTATCTTTAGAATGGCTTATCAAGGATTTTGTACTTTGTGTAACCTGCACACACATGACCAACTGACAATGTAATGACAAAATGAACCTCTTCTATTCAATATGTCAATCGGATCTCTAACTCGGTCATTGCAACTGAATTATTTGCATCTGCATGTACTCAAACTCTGTGGGAACATAGTACCTACTCAACATTTGCATATGTATTCAGTGTCACTATGCTTGTTCTACTTCCAATTAATAACAAAATTGCAGTTAAGTGCTGAGTTTTACAAACATTTGTCTTGCTCCGATCCATATCGGATCACCCAAACTTATCAACTTTGATACAAGTTAAAAAAATTTATTTCTAGCATTTCTTATATCCATTAGTGTTCCTTATTTTCATATTAACATTTACCATAGTAAAGTGTGCTAATATTATTCAAATGTTCCAAAATCCACACCACACCAATATCTGAGAAGTTATGATTATAAATAACAAATTTTGTCTTGGAATCAATCTTTGAATAAGCCACTAGAAGGAATGCTGATTTTTTTGCATTCAAGAATCAATAGGAAAATAATACTTGAATCACATAGTACCCATAAATGTCTCTCCTTGGATTAGTCCATTCGCTTCATCTCCCTCCTTCCGCTACTACTCCTTCCCACACTCCATCTAATATGTTCTGATCTTTTTTTTTTGTAACTTTGTTTTCATTTTCGTTTAAAGATTTTACTAATAAATGGATAAAGGATAGATGGATTGGATGGCTATTTGTTTTAATTTTTCTTTTAGCAACTTACACCTACAATAATCTATACTATGTTTGTTTCCATAATGAACCTTCCTTCTCGACATTGTCCAACCTTCAAATGGCAGTCCTCCCTTTTTTTATTAACTTGCATGGTCACTCATATTTATGTTGCAAAGGAATGATATTAACGCAATTTTTATTTTCATTTCATTATGGAAAGGAATTTTATCAGATTCAATTATTCTTTGTTTCCTTTTAAACTGCTCCCAGATCTGTTCAAAAAAAAATCAACACTCCTTTCCCAAACTTGGATTAGGTGACAACATTTGTTTTTTCAAGGCACATCTCTAATTAATACCTCAATCATGGAATTAAGGATTGTTTTCCCTTAAATGTGTAAGTTCTATAACAAATTTGTCTTTTATTGAATGAATAATTTTACTATTTATTTATTTGCATATGGTTTTCCTATAGGATGTATGCATGGGTTACATGGGCAGTATTTGTAAAATCATTAGTCCTTTCCTAATATACAATATTTCACTTGTTAATGACCTAAAGAAAAAGAAAGGCTATGTCAACGAACTGGATCAGAATTACTTGTTTGAGAACATACCCAAACCATTCCTACCTTAATCTTCTCCAACACTAATTCCAGACAAACTTAGAATCAAGGGAAAATCATATTGAACCCATATATTCAATATTGTGACCATGTCTGCATCTAGGAAGTACATTTCCTTACCAACTATGCCTTGTATTAAAGCTGATAGACTCAGTTTTTAGGAAAGGAAATATGGCCACTAAAATTTAATGGACTTTGGACATTCTCTTTGGTTAGTGGGTTGTGTTGTTATAATCTATTTTGATTTTTTAATAGGAATTACAAGTATAGTTTTGTATTAAAAACACTGCATTTATAGTGATCAATGAGATAATGCAAAAATATCATTTTTTCTTATTCCAGAGTACTATTCTATCCTTACAACATGGTCTAAGCTACAACGTTTTGTGGCATTACTTTCAAAAAATTTCGAGGGATTGCTCCCAAAGTATACTACGTAAGAGATTCCTAAATTTAAAACAAATTTACACAACATTAACATATACAAACTTAGAAAATGAATGCTTTCTCATAGCATCATGATAAGCTTGGTTGGAGGGATGAGATCCATGCTTGTCTATATCCATATCCTCCATTATTTGATGCATTATTTCCTCTTCCTTAAATTTCTCAAGGATTGATCCCATAGACATTTTCATATTGAAGTTGTTGATATAGAGCATTCATTAAGATTAATGATCATGTATATATACATGCTACATTATTTCTCTATCCTGAATTTGTCTCTTATACTAAACCAAATTCTCCATTATGATTTCATTTTGAGAAACATATTGATGTTCCAATTCATGAAGTTTAGTAGTAAAAATGGACGATCTATTCCCAAGTTCTGTTAGAATAATCAACCCATAGTTACCTACATTAGACATAAAACTGAGTCATGGAGCGCTTGGGAAACATCCTGGAGACCAATTTTAGCATGTATTCTTTATTCCATATTCTCTAAAGTGCATATCTATTTTTTTTTTAAAGATGCCTTGCTTTATAGCTGATTGAAGGCAAAAGGAAAAGCTGCCTTGCTTTATAGCTGATTTAAGGCAAAAGGAAAAGCTAGTCTATGTGTAACTGCCTTGTTTTTTTCCCATATCATCCTCCCTCTTTTTCTCCAATTAAAACCATGTATGAGTTATCTTTCCATCCCTCTTTATCTTGCCTACTTGACTTAGTAAATTCGTGAGCATATTCATAGATTTGGAAACCTTTATGCACCTGTGGGGGATTTGACTAGATTTGGTAATTCTGCTTTTTTACTATTTCAAATGGAATCCTTATGCATTAAAATCTCTCATGTAATTATATGTTTTAGAAGCCTAGTACTTCACAAGTTTGGCTATTTTACACTTATTCAATACATATTAGTGTTATGCTCCAATTTCAGTCTCCTTTGGTGTTAATTTTGCATGTTTGATTAGAAAGTTTGTGAGTGTAATTCTTCTATCTCTTGTGTTCAATTTTTACATGGTATAAGAGCCTTTTTAGATTGATTTCTCTCCTGACATATTTCTATTATAGGTTCGACATCTTGACTGGGAGCGCATTCTGCTGACTAGAGCGCATAGTTACTGAGCTATGGACCAATCTCATAACATCATCTTGAATCCATTCAATTTCTTTGAGTGGAAAGATGAGATGGAGATATTGTTGAGAGCAAAAGGTCTCTACAGGGTGACCATGGAAACTGAGGCAGAGCTCAATGCAGCTGCAGAGAAAATTAAATGGCACAATAGGAGGGATGACGCCTATGGTCTTTTGTGTCTGAGCATTTCAAGAGACCTCCTCTTCCATCTTGATGGATTGGCATCACCTAATGAAGTGTGGGAGAATAATGTAGAGATTTTTGGAAAGACAGATGAGATGAGAGGACATCAAATCAAGAATGAGCTGATCTTCTTGAGTCCCAGTAGCTTCAAATCATTGTAACTCTACTTTTCCAATTTTAAGGCCCTTGTTTTGTAGTTAAAACAATGTGGAATCAAAAAGAAGAAGGAGCAAATAGTGTTGGCCATACTCTCTAAGCTTGGTCCTGACTATTCAGTGTTTGTTTCGACCTTCCATGCCACCAATTTGATAGCTCGGGCCTGGAATATTCCTAAGCTTGCAGAGTTCATGGAATCCCTCACACATGAGCAAGATAAGTTGGAGATGATGGGCACCATCAAACCTTCCAAAGACCAAGCTTTGGTTGCTGGAGATTCAAGGGTGGATTCAAAAAGAAAGGAAAAAGCTAAAAATCCACCTGAGCAAAAGAGAGACAAGTCAAAGTCTCAAGAGGAGCCCCAAGGTTCCAAGAAGAACTCCCAGAAGAAGAAGAACAAAGGAGAAATGAGCAAGTGCACATACTGCAGTAAGGGCTATCATCCTAAGAGATTTTGTATGAAGAAGCAAATTAACATGTTGACCCAACTCCTGGAGAATAATAACATCTCCCTTCATGATTGGTTAAAGAAGAGGGAAGGAGGATCAAATTCAGAGGACAGAGAGAGAGTACATGCCTTGGTTGCTGGCACATCAAGCTCACCTAGCTTCATCATAAAATCTAGAACTTATAGACATATGGTTTTGAGAAAATATACATTCTCCTCTCTTGACATGTCAAAAAGTCCACCAATAGTTTTGGGAGATGGCTCTCTCACTGACAATTTGGGGAAGGGTAGGATTGATCTTGACCATGGTAATTTCAATAATGTGTTGTATGTTCTAGGTCTTGCCTCTAATCTCTTGTCAGTGTATCAAATTACTCATACTGGGTCTCCAAAGAAGGTCATCTTCTCCCCTAATGATGTTGAAATCATTGATATTTCGAATGGTAAAGTCATAGCAAAAGGTGTTGTTGATCACACTTCGAAGGTATAAAAGTTTTCCCATTTTCTACCCTACTCAAACCCCTCTGCTCTTCTGATTCATGCGAATGAAGCAAGCAATATTTGGCATGAAATATTTGGCCATATTAACTACAAGTATCTTTCTTATTTGAGTGAAAAATATATGGTCATAGGGTTACCAAATATCAAGTTTTCTAAGGGAGTCTGTCAAGGTTGTAGCCTAGGAAAATACCCAGAGCACAAGTATGAGAGAGCCTCTACACCTCTTGAGTTGATCCAAAGTGACATTGCTGGTCCATTTCCTCATATGTCCATGATTCAAGCCAAATATGCACTCACCTTCATAGATGACTTTTCCAGGTATTGTTGGGTTCACTTCCTAAAGCATAAGTCTGAAGTTTTTGACCTATTCAAAGTCTTTAGAGCCTATGTTGAAAACCAGTCTGGGAGGAAACTCAAGATACTCAGATTTAACAATGGTGGTGAGTATGTCAAGTCTGATTTCATTCAGTATTGTAAAGATGCAAGTATTCAGATGCAACATTCGATCCCTTACACACCACAGCAAAATGGTGTTGCTGAGAGAAAGAACAGATCACTGAAGGAGATGGAAACCTGCATGATGGAGGCTAAGAATTTGCCACCAAAGTTTTGGGGAAAGGATATAAGCTGTGCATCATACATCCAGAATAGGTTGCCTCATAAGTAGCTTGATGGTATGACTCCTTTTGAATCTTGGAGTGGGCACAAGCCATATGTGACCCATTTCAGGATTTTTGGCTCAAAGGCTTGGGCTAGAATTCCAACTGAAAAGAGGAAGGCTTTGCAACCCCAAAGCCAAGAGTGCCTATTTGTTGGGTAATCTAAAGATTCAAAAGGGTAAAATCTGATCAACTTGAATACTAACAAATATTTCATTGAAAGAAGTGTTCAGTTCCAAGAAGAGCCTGTAGCAACAGTTGAAGTTGGAGAGTCCTCTTCACCACCAGAACCATTGAATGTAAGTGAAGAGACTAATGATTTTTATTATTCTAATATGTATGATAATGATGATTAAATTTCAGATACTAATAGTCCTAAAAGACCAAAATGGGTATCAAAGAACATTCATGCAGTTGGGGAACTAGCTGGAAATCCTAATGACACTAGGCGGACTAGATCTCAATTTGAGAGTGCCCTTTGTGTGAAAGATCCTCTATTTGCTGAGAAGTGCTATCTAATGGTTGAATCAGATCCATAGACATATGAAGATGCAACACATGATCCAAGATGGAAAACATCCATGAAAGAATAATTCAGCTCACTCCAGAAGAACAACACTTGGTAACTAGTTGATCTTCCCCCATGGAGTAAGCTAGTTCAATGTAAGTGGGTCTTCAAGACCAAGTTTTCTGATGATGGTTCACCTTTGAAATATAAGGCAAGACTAGTAGACAAGGGATACTCACAAGTACATGGTATTGACTACAATGAAACCTTTGCATCAGTGGCAAATATGGACTCCATAAGGCTAGCTCTAGCCATTACAGCTTCGAAGTAGTGGGAGGTTGTTATACCAAAATCCTGTCACCATCATGTGATAAGACATTTGAAATACCTACTTGCCCTGAATCCCAGCTTCTGGAGTGGAAACTAAATGGTTTTTCATCATTATTTCATACAAATTCCCAGCACCATGCATGCCCCTTTATCCAGGAGAGGTACCCCTATTCGCACTGCCCATCATCTGTTGCCCATAAGCAGTGCCACCGCTTATTGTCCTTGGTCCATAAGCGGTTATTACCAGAATCGCTCTGTCATAGAAGGAGAAACACGATACCTTGGGTAAAAATGGAAAAATAGAAGTTTCTCAAGGCTTCTAGATGATAAGCCTCGTGTCTTGCCTTATCCCTACTGATGTGGGTTGGTTGAGCTCGAGATCCCTCATCCTAGGATCTTAGAGGCCACCTCACCCACTAATTTCTCAACCATCTCTATCCATTAAAGCCCTATAAATAAGAGCTCATAGTCATGGTTGAGGAGACAACACTTGAGGTATTGTTATGTTGTTGGATTGACCATTGGCCCAAGATCATTTGGAGAGAGCATAGAGAGCTAGAGTTGGAGCTTTTGGGGATGAGAAGGTTTGGTTTCATGGAGATGCATGCCAACACTAAGGCTTGGTTGTAAAATTATTCATATTTCTTTAATGCAAGTTGATTTCTGTCCCACATATGTTGTTGTTGTTGTGATTTCACATATATAATGCTAGATTCATTAGTCATTAGCATAGATTAGTAGATCATATTCTGGTTGCTTTGATCTGTTTCATGTTGAGCTTGATTGTAGGTACACAGGTGGACTATCAAAGCCTTGTATTCTATATATATACAGTGTCTAGGGAGAGTCTTCAACCTCTATCCTCTATTTGTTCTGGATCTGAACCATTCAAACTAGTGGAACACCTTGCTGTACGTAGGAGGTGAAATATTCCTGCTAACAAATCTGGTGACTCTGCTGGGGAGTTAGTGTATCAGTTGTTCTGATCTTCCTCAGTCTGCAACTCTTGTCTGAATCCAGGCTCTATTTTCTTCAACTCTTTTCAGTTAGATCTACTTTCTGACTTGCATTATTTGGGTTTGAAATTTCCAGATGTGTTCAGATCTAAGTCATTTCGGTCTTTTATGCTCTTTTTCCATACTCAATTCATCAGTGTTTTCCTTGATCTAGTCTTTTCTGACTTGATCCATCATTCTTTTTTTTTTGTTTTGGTCATCTACAGGGAACCGCGCCTATGTTGTGTACGAGAAGCGATGCCACTGCCTAAACAAAGTGGACAGAAAGTGGTGCCACCGCTTGTAACCCATTTGTAAGGAGCGGTGTTGTCTTCGAAACGCTCTGTCAACACCTATGAAGCGCGATGCCTGGTAGGCATCATTCCAAAACATTTTTTCCTCATTTTTCTTTGAATTTTTTTTTATTTTGATAGCTTTCAGTTCTGTTATCAGGATTTTGTTACTGAATCTGATGTGTGTGGCTTGCTGATTTAATGGTTTAAGATTGATTTGAGTGGAATTTAAAAAGTTTGTTTAAATATTTTTTATTGTTCATCCACTTCTATGCTTGTTGGTTGTGCTTTAAGAAGGATTTCTTGTTTTCTGAAAAGTTTAGGGTGCTCATTGAAATCTCTTTTCGTTGCATATATTGAAAGAACAACACTAGATTAGCTTTGAGGTTTCATTTCTTACTTGCATAGTAAACTTCTTTTTCCTTACTTCAAAAAAGAAAAGTTTTGACAGAGACTAGGACGTCATCATTGGGCATTGGATTTGGGTTTTCTGATTGGCTTTCCAAGATTTCAGAACCTTTATGATCTTTCATTTCTCATGCATTTAGGACTATCTTGATCAAAATATTATAAAAAAAATGGTAGTTTTAAGTTAGATTTGCTTATGTTTTTGAGAAAATTGAAAAGTTAGAGTGCATTGGCATATAGGTGTGCTTTGTGTTGTTCTTTTAGGAAAAGAGATTCCC
Source organism: Pseudotsuga menziesii (assembly GCA_001517045.1). Classification (NCBI taxonomy): domain Eukaryota; kingdom Viridiplantae; phylum Streptophyta; class Pinopsida; order Pinales; family Pinaceae; genus Pseudotsuga; species Pseudotsuga menziesii. The sequence goes on from LPNX010579726.1 coordinate 75,015, forward strand.
ACCCTTATCATTTGCTTTTGAAAAGAAGAAATCGGTTTGGAAAAATGTTTGCTTGTCTTTGATTTGATGTTCATGACTATTGATTGGAATGATTTTTAGTTTTGAAACAAAAAGAAAACACTCTCTTCCCTCCCGTAACTAGGCATATTGAACGGTAAAGTGAACATATGCACAAGCATATTGCATGGTTTTACTTTTCTGTCAAAACATCATGCATTCACCTAACCGTACAAGTTAAAATTAATGGTAGTTGTAGATTAAAATTTAGGTAGTAACTTGAGTGATAGGTTAGAGACGTGTTCGGGTGTCGTAAAACATAGGAGCTGTTGTTATTTGTCAGCATTACATTCTGGGACTCGCGCGGTTCTTCCACGTATTGTCGGTATATCGAACGGCCTTTCACGTACCCTTGAGGTATATAGAAAGGTACTTCATGTACTCGATTGTATATCGGAAGGACCCTTGTGTAAGGTTATGCATTAGACAACACTACTACCGATTCGAGCTCCCATGTACCTTGAGTATATCAGGAGACCCCACTAGGGTACATTATCTATCTGAGAAAATCCCTTTGACCGTCTTCTTTGGAGCCATACACCGAAAAGAGCATTCAGGGAGATTACTACGCATGTACCCTTGAGGTATATCGTGAGTGGTGCATTCTTGACAATCCTAGTGAGAGACCTAACTTTTGAACTCCTCTTATCATTTTAAGCCTGCTTGTTTTGACCTATAGTTTGTGTAGGGAAGTATCTTGGTGTGTTTTTTCTAGATTTTCAGACCCTAGGTTAGATAGGAACTGTACAATCTAGCTGAGTTAAGACAGTCCAGGAGAGTACGGGGCTTGCCACCCAATTTTATTCCTGTTTCAGGAGAAAATCCAATGGAAGCTATCGACCAAGGAGCTTCTACCACCTCCGAAGTGGGAGATAATGTGGTAGTGGAAAGTGGAGTACCATATTCTTCACACTCGCCTCCCTTGGTCCAACAACCTTCTCAGGTAAATTCATTGTTCTATTCTACCTTAGAAGGTCATGTTGATGATACAACCCATTCGAACTTTGGTCCCAATGCTCCTTTTTGGGAGACACCTATAGGACAGGCCATTGCCTCATTTGGCACTCGTGTATGTACTCCTGATGATGAATAAGAATGCAGTAAATACCATGCTGTTATTCTCCATGCACAGGAGGTAGAAAAGTAGATTGATAACCTATTAGGCTCTACACCAGTACGTTTCACATCTCTTCCTCAGGGATGTCGTTCACTGACCGATTCTATGAGACCCATTGAATCGATTATATATCATCCATTAACAACGCACAACCCAGGTTAATTTACCAACCCTGTCACCTCTCATGTTATGTCTGTTCCAAATCTTCCCAGGTCTTCTACACCTGGGGCCCAACCTTCAATTCTTGTTTCATTAGTACCTTCTAATGCCGGGGGCAACCCCCGGCACAACCTATGTTATCTGATGCCAAAATTTTACCTAGTCAAGGGTAGACCTCTAACATAGAATCATCTACATTTTTTGTCCCTCCCACCCATACTAATGTGGTAAATCCCCCGTCTAGTTTAGGTCATCCCTTGGGGGCACAACCTGTAATCATTCAGTCTTCTGGAGGTTATGGTTATCAAATACCTGTAGGTAATCACCCATCTAATCCTACAGGAATGCCTTATATTGGAATTCCATACCCTAGTAACACTTTTACGCCATGGGGGCAACCCAACTGGTCTTACATGCCAGCTATGGGAGGTATACCTATACATACTGCGGGAGGTACAGGAGGACCACCTTATGGATGTCCTCCCCTGGGGGACCTAATGGTCCTAGAGGATCTAGCAACTTTCCTCCTTACAGTCCTAGTGGTCCTAGTGGTCCTGGGGGACCTAGTGGCTTTCCTCCCCTTGGCTTTGGATGGTCTGGTGTCCCTCCACCTAGTGGTTTTGGTGGCTCTAGAGGTTTATCACCTCTTGGAGGCTCGGGAGGGTCTAGGGGTCCACCTCCTGGTGGTCCTGGTGGTCCCAGTGGTCTTGGTGGTCCTGGTGGCCCTGGAGGCCTTGGTGGTCCTAGTGATCCTAATTCCAGAAATCAACCCCCCGTGGATGGATCTTTCGGTGGTTCTTCCTCACAACAACCTATTTATCAGTCTACCTATTATCCTACTGGTAATTATATGCCATATCAATATTACCAATATGTGCAACCCAACCGACAGTTACCTTTCCCAGCAACTTTGGACTTGCCTGATCTATCCAAGTTGATTAATGATCCCATTCGACACAATCCCTCGTGGCCTCCCATTCTGGTAAAGTTACCATCGGATATCTGAAATTCCATGGGAAACAGGGAGATGATCCAAAGAACCATGTTATGAATTTTCATTTATGGTGTTCTTCAAACTCCCTCATGGATGATTCCATCCAGTTACGACTCTTTCAGCGAACTTTGACCGGTACGGCCACGAAGTGGTACATTGAACTCACACAACATTCATTTGTGGATTTTGGCTCGTTGGCAACTGTGTTCCTTACACACTTTTAGCTCCCTATTCGTTATGAAATGAGCACTGATCATTTAACTTCTCTGTGACAGAACACTTCCACCCACATTTTCGATCATATTCATGAATGGAGAAGGCGGAGAAGGATTATTAAGGCCCCTATTCCGGATCAGTTGCTAGCTGATTGGTTCAATAAGCCCTTGTCACCTCCTTTTGCTTGAGATGTGGCTATGGGCAGTGCCGTTATCGAAGAGTAGGCTATTAGTCGATCTTAGTACCTAGACTTGGTCTATTCCCAGTCTGGAACTCTTTATGACCTGATACCTCAAGCTCCTCGCCCCAGCACTAACCTTGCCAAGCCACCAGCAGAATTGCCTGTTGATGGTATTGTTGGTTCAATTCAGTCCCCGTCCACAACGAAACCTGCCAAGCAAACCCAAACTGCTACTCCTTCGACTCCTAAGGTTTCTTCCGAGGTAAATTCCATTCAAAGTACTCAAACCTCAGGTAATAAAAAGAAAGGTAAAAATAGAAATAAAAAACCTGGAAACCAACAAGAGACTCCACGACCAACCCATAACGACAATGATAAAGGGAAAAGGAAGGATAAATATCCCTGTCTATTATGTGTTGGTGACCATTTTTCAAAAAGTGTCCCCGTCAGGAGGAAATCTACCAATTTTTGAAGTCTAATCCCACACCCGCAGTACTTACGGATCCCTTTCCCTCTCAACAACAACTGGTAGACCACATGTCTAACCAAGGTAACTCTAGTTCATTGGAGGAAATTATTATGATGTCCTCAGATACCATCCATCTACAAACTCGAAGTCAGAATTATGATAAACCCGCAGATAAGAAAGAAGATAAACCTTCTTCAGGGAAAGCTCCCTCTACTAGTTCTCCGGAATCCTCATCTACTGTCCCTTTATCTATCAAGAAGCCTACTCTCGACATGATTTTGTTCCCACCTAAGAGTACTCTTCAGAAGGCTATCTTTAATCCCAATTCCTGAGCTACTCAATTCTATATTTTCGTTGAAGATCTCGCTCAGGCACCTTGTGCCATGTCTACCCTAGAAGTACTCCAAAGTTTCCCCACACAGTGCAAGAACTTGTTGACCGCTTTAGGAGCTTTAGACCCAAATAACACTAACTTGATTTATTTCAACGTTGTGAATTATAAACCTACATTACCGCATAAGCATGCTTTTCAGATCATTACAAAACTAGCGCGAAAGAAAATCTTTTGAATGGTACTAGATGAAGGAGCTTTGACCTCGGTGTTATCTCTGACTTGTTGGAAAGCTCTTGGCTCTCCCGAGCTTGTTACATCACCTACAACCCTTAAAGCCTTTGATGGATGGGGTTTTCGACCCCATGGTCTCATATCAGCCCTCGCGGTTGAGCTGGGGGGAAAAATCATTTCCATCCAAGTAGAAGTGGTAGATGCCCCTTTAGATTACAACCTCCTTCTAGGAAGGAATTGGTTCTATTCCATGACTGATGTTGCTTCAATAGTATTTCGAACGGTCCAATTCCCACATCTAGGGAAAATTGTTACGATTGATTAGCTTGATTTTTGTATGTCGGATGTTACTACCTCCATGGATAATAACATCCCCATGTTAGGTCAGTCCCCTCCTCTTTACCAGTCGATTGGGGTAGGCATGCTAAAGGATTCATCGCTTATGGGGATTTTCCCATCTACTCCTCCTAGCACGGATACCATGATAGTACATATGATTGCCTCATTTGATTATGAGCCTAAGGGCAAAAATTTTGTTGATTCCACCTCATTGAGTCCTCATGAAGCTATGTATGACACCATTCAAACCTTTTCTGATGATCACACTGATGACCTTCATCTAGTGGCTTCAGATCCTTACCATTTACCGTACTGGTTAGAACCTTCTCTTCTAGTTCTAGACTATCTCTCTGAGACTTTTCCCTCCTATGAGTCCATTATAGAGATCATGAACATGGATGAGACCATTTGGGAGGATCACCACCATAGATCCATGTTCCTTCCCAACACTAGTTCGGGCAGCCATGATTTTGCATCCTTATTTCCTACTAATATTGTCAACGCTCTGCAAAGTCCTATATTGTTGCAAGATATAGATTATGAAGGAAACCTTTGCAATATTACTCAGACGAACCCAATTGACATATTAGCCAAGCCTGATGTTATCGAGCACATTCATGTTGGGCAGAACTGCTCCATAGATGAATCTGAAGCATATAAGGCAATTTTAAAGGAGTTCCGTGATATTTTTTTCTGGTCCTATGAAGAGATGTCAGGGATTGACCCTTCCATCATGGTCCACAAGATTAAAAATTATCCCATGGCTAAACCTGTCAGGAAAAAACTTAGGCAAGTCCATCCTTGGAAGGCCGCAACTATTAAAGCTGAGATTGACAAAACTTTTGAAAGCTGGTTTTATTTATCCTGTACCTCTGACAAAATGGGTATCGAACATTGTCCCTATCAATAAAAAGTAGGGCACCATTAGATTCTGTATCGACTTTAGGGATTTGAATAAAGCTTGTCCCAAGGATAACTTTCCTACCCCGCATATCGATCAGATTATCAACAACTATGCTGGAAGTGTCATCTTTTCATTCATGGATGGCTTCTATGGCTACAATCAAATTGAGATATTTCCCTCCGATCAGTATAAGATGGAATTCATTTTCCCATGGGGAACCTTTACGTATAAGAAGTTACCTTTCGGCTTGAAAAATGATAGAGCCATGTTCCAGTGTGTGATGTTCTATGCGTTTCACGACATTAAACATGTTGTTGAACCGTACCTTGATGACCTCCCTGCTCATTCACAGCGACGGGAGGACCACCCTGGTCATCTTAGAGACATATTCATGAGATGTCGTCATTATAATATATGGCTCAATCCACATAAATGTGTCTTTTGCGTTGAGATGGGATGTCTACTTGGATTTTTGGTATCCAAATATGGCATCTGGATCGATCCTTTGAAGATTTCCTCTATCATTAATCTACCAGCCCCAACCAACCTCCTTGAACTCCAAATTTTGCAAGGGAAGGCAAACTTTCTCCGTCGTTTCATGTGCAATTTCGCAGAGAAAACACACGGTTATATGTGTCTCCTCAAGAAGAACACTCCATTCTTCTGGGATGACCAGGCCCAACGCGCCTTTGATAATCTTAAGCATGCTCTGACTCATTCACCCATGATACAGCCCCCGGATTATTCAAAGGAATTTCTCTTGTATATTGTTTCCTCCGCTACTACCATCACCATGGTTTTAGTGCAGGACAATCTCCACGGTCAGGAGCATGTGATTTATTATGCCAGTAAGAATCTTATTAATTCTGAAACCCATTATTCACATGTGGATAAGTTAGCATTGGCCATGGTCATTGCTATGCAAAAGTTTCATCACTACATTATGCTCTGCACTACCACCATATTGGCACACTAGAACCCGATGTATTACATTCTGACTCGTCAGGTACTCGGGGGCAAGTACTCCCGTTGGATCGTCATCCTTTAGGAGTTCGATCTAGAGTTTTCCAAGGCCACATTAAAGAAATACTTGGTTTTTGTAGAGCTTATGTGCGATCTTCCCTGTGCTACAATGCAATCTGAGCCCAGTGATTCATTTCCGGATGAATTCCTATTCTTGATTAGCACTACTGATCCTTGGTATGGAGATTTGTTGATTTATCTCCAGACCCAACATTTTCATCCGCATTTGTCTCGTGATGATCATCACCGTATCCGTCACCATGCAAAGTACTATCTTATCTTGAATGATACCTTGTATAGACATGGGATTGACTCCATTCTCCAGTGATGCCTCACCAATGAGGAGGTTGAAAACATGTTGAAGGATTGCCACTCTGGAGCATATGGCGGTCATTTATCTGGGATGGCTACAACCTAGAAAATCCTTCATGCAAGCTATTTCTGGCCTTCTGTCTTCAAAGACTGTCATGAGGATGTTAAGAAATGCCCACCTTGTCAACATTTTTATCCTAAAAAGCGCACCCATCCTGCTCCGCTTCACCCCATCATTGCCATTGGTCCATTTTCCAAATGGGGGATTGACTTCATGCATTGTAATCCTACCTCAGCCGGGGGGCATGGTTACATCACCGTATCCGTGGATTATTTCACAAAATGGGCTAGGGCCATGCCTACATATGCAGAAGATGGTAAGACTACCGCTCTCTTCTTGTTCAATACTATCATAGCTATATTTGGAGTTCCACAGTCCATCGTCACTGATCATGGATCTCATTTTCATAATCAAATGATGGAGGAACTGAGTGCCAAGCTAGGTTTTCACCATAAAAACTCTACGCCATATTATTCGCAAGCTAATGGTCGGGTAAAGGCCATTAACAAAGCTTTGAAAACTATGCTTCATCGGATGGTTGGAGATCATAAATCCAATTGGCACCTCATTATTTTTTCTGCTCTTTGAGCTTAGCAGACTTCTATGAAAATAGCTGCTGGTTTCACGCCATTCCAGCTTGTCTATGGACTTGAAGCTGTCTTGCTGATCCACTGTCAGATTCCATCTTTACAACTTGCCGTCGAACTTCTCCCAGACACTTCCACAGAGGAAGAGATATTTCTGTATTTGAATAACCTTGATGAGACTCGCAGAGATGCCACCTTGGCTAATGAGGTGCATAAGAAACGCCTCAAGGTGCAATACAATAAATCTGTCTAGCCTCGTGTTTTCAACTAGGGTGACCTAGTATTGACTTATGACCAAAGATATGACAAACTAGGGAAGGGTAAGTTTGAGTCCATGTGGTATGGAACTTTCCTTATCTCTAAGGTGTTCGAGAAAGGAGCTTACGAGCTTGTTGATTATGATGGAATCCCTTTAGGGAAACCTCGCAATGGGTTGTACTTAAAAAGGTACTACACCTAGGTATTCTTGGATAGTATCTTGTATATATGTATATTGATTGACTTTCAATGTGCTTTTAGTATTTTCAAGATGGTTTAGAGTTTTAGTGTCTGCATCTGTTTATACCATGTTTTGTTCATGCAGATGGCTTTCTATGGCTTTGTTGATGGTGCCTGCCACCACACCTTGAATCTCGCCTTGGCTGCTTGGGTTCTCTATTCCCCAGCTGAAGATTTAGTTAGTTCAGAAGCATTTTGCATAGGTCCCGCTACTAATAACATCGCCGAGTATGAAGCAGTCATCGGTCTCTTGACTGAAGCTGTCTCCCAGGATGTCTGTGATCTAGTAGTCTTGATGGACTCACAGCTCGTGGTTTGTCATTTGAACCATGTATACACCATTAGGAACCCGGTGCTCCTCTGCCTCTTCCGAAGGGTACGCTTGTTAGAAACATCATTTGGAACCATTACCTATAGGCATATCCCTAGGGAACATAATGTAGTTGCTGATTCATTGGCTAATTACATCCTAGATTGGCATATTTCCCATTCATGATGTTAAATCAAACATGGTACATTGTAAATAAACATTTAAAGACACATAGAACTCATAGAAAATGCATTTGGCCATTTGAAACATATAAACACCATGTAAAAGTCTATATATATATATACAATTTTTTTTACAAAAAATAGGTCCAAAGACCTCATCTGAAGCACGTAGGCTTTCAGGAAAAATCATCATACAAAATCCTGAAGCTATCAGCTTTCAGTATACATGTCTCATGCACTAATGGTGCTCATGATAGCACATCACTGCTTGAGCCACCCTACATAGCAGCCTGCTAAATATGCCCGGTACTCCCACTGTAGATCTCTGATATCTAGTCAGGAGGTCATCTATGTCAGCATCTGGGATGTCCAGAGTCAACCTCTCTAGGTTCTCCTCCATCTCCTCGGTGATATCATCAACCTATGGTACGAAGTGAGATTTGGCTCACCTATCCAATGGAGATGCTCCTCCAGGCCTTTTACAAAAAATAGGTCCCAAGACCTCATCTGAAGCATGTAAGCTTTCAAGAAAAATCATCATACAAAATCCTAAAGCTGTCAGCTTTCAGTAAACATGTCTCATGCACTAATGGTGCTCATGATAGCACATCACTGCTCGAGCCACCCTACGTAGCAGCCTGCTAAATATGCCCGGTACTCCCACTGTAGATCTCTGATATCTAGTCGGGAGGTCATCTATGTCGGCATCTGGGATGTCCAAAGTCAACCTCTCTAGGTTCTCCTCCATCTCCCCGATGATATCATCAACCTGTGGTACAAAGCGAGCTTCGACTCACCTATCCAATGGAGATGCTCCTCCAGGCCTCGCTACTCCAACATCTACATGAGAACAAACAGGCCTTGTCACTTATCATAAAAAATATGAAACTTTAAAAACATAAAAACATTGTCCATTTTAGGGTTTCTTGCTTCTTACAGATGTCACCCCACTGCCCTCCAAGTGGGAGTGGTAGGTAGGGATCTCCTGTAAATTTCATGCATGCATAGGCATAGTCCTCGACCATGAGCATCTAATTTCGTAGTCATCTGAAGAACGGATCACCAAACTTCACTCTGCCCCTACCCGCTCATGTGCGAGCCATGACCTAGACCCACCTTAGCATACGGGGGTCCTGTGCTCTTACACTTCGAAAAGTAACCTAGGGCCTCATCTATGGGACCCGCTCGAAGAAGAATTAGGCTAAGATGGAACCAAATCCGAACTACTTCAGCTCTCCCTGCCGACATTTATTTAGCTGATCCTTGAAGATTGGAAGCATTGCTTCCACCCAGTTGAACACCATAGGTGCCATAGCCTCTATGGCGTACATAATGTGTACCCTGGAAGCCTAGTGCAAACCCTCGCTCGTGGCCACCCTCTATATGGTGAACAGATCGATCCATAGAGCCTTATCTGTCACTGCCATGATGGGGATCTTCTTCCTCGATGTACCTATACCTGGTGCACAGTGCTGATCTATAAACTCTCTGGTGGTGATGTCCCTACCATGGGAACCTGTCAGTGAGATGGGGGAACCTTGTCTCGATAGACCAATCAGGAAGTAGTTATCCTCTACCTCCACTATAAGTATATGTGCCCCCACCTCGAAATACTACTATTCTGGATTCCACATCTGCAGTATGTGTTCCAGTAATCTCTCGTGGGACACCATGCTTGGAGTCTGGAATAACTTTAAAATCCCATAGTCCCGTAGTGCGACATTGCAACCCGCATTTCTTTCAGTAGCAGTGTCCTCGTTATCATGTGTTCTTTCCTTCCATATCACCATGTTTTGAGTCACCTAGACCTGCCAAAAACAACAATGGTATGCATTAGAATCGTCCTTGAGTCATTGGAAATCAAAAGAATGAGTTTTTTCTACCCATATCATTTGTTTAAGTTCTCCATAGTCGGCACTTCCTGTGCCCCGTTGATGACAGGCGGTAGCACCGCCTGTTCGTCGTGTTCTTGGCGCGGTTCTTGGGTGGTACCGCGTATTCTGTAAGGGGTAGTCGTGGTGCCCACATATTGGGTTTTAGGGATTTCCAGATAGGCCCAAAACCCCCCTAAATCTCAAAAGAGAAGCTATGAAATGAAAGATGAAGGTCTTAGATGTTACCTACAACTGACGGTGCTGAAAACGGACGGTGGAAACTCCCGGTATCAGTAGTGAAAGAACTGGCTAGAAAATGCTCCAAGTTCTCTCTGTTAGAGGTAAATAGTGAAATGTTTTGATTTTTTACTATTTACTTCACTTATATAGACATTTTTGGGTCTGACTGACTGCAGTTTTGATATAAAATTGTATTTTAGTCAAATTTCATCTGTCGTAATCCCTTAATGTTGGTCTTAAATGCATTTAACACTTGTTTCTGAGTCGTCTGTAGGATAAGATAACTTTAGTAAGAAGCTTTGGAAAGTCTGTTTATGGATTTTTTGTACTTTCACAAAATGAAAAAGGTCATCGAGCATTTATTATGACACTTTGTCACGCTCGTTAAAAATCTGGTATCAAAGTTTCGAGTCCATTTCAAGTTTCTTTCCAGGATCGTAAAATACAACACTATGTAAAGAAGGGTCATGGAGTCCTCTTTTCACCTCTTTTTTAGGATCCTTAAACACAAAAATGTCATTGAGTCCATTTTCGATTCTTTCCAAGCTCGTAAAATATGACATTGTGCAAATAAACCCTATGGAGTTCTCTTTAAACCCTTTTCAGGCTCCCTAAATACGAAAAGATCGTCAAGTGATCTTGTCTTCTTCACGCTCGTTAAAGTATTTGAAGAGTCGTCCGTCCGATGGTAGGTTATCTCTTTTTTGGTTCGGATGAGACTATTTTACAAAAAAGGATCACTCCAACCAATCATGACTGGAAGAGTTCTCTAAGGTATGATTTCACACTTTTTTGGCCTTAGAGACTAAATCATACGAAAAAGGACCCCTTTGGAGTCTTCTTCTGTATGCGTTTAAACTCTCTAAACATGAACGATACCAAGTTTTATTTCGGTGGACTCATTAAATTAAACATTGAGAGACCCATTTTGGGAACGAACTCCTCCTCTCTCATGTTCGTAAAACATATGAGACTGGACTTGTCTTCCGACAAACTATATCGAGTGTTTGTTACCCTCTTTGAACTCGTAAAACCGAAAAGGGGCACTCATCAATCATGATGGGGGAAATGGGAAGGGAATCCTTTTGTAAATAATGGTAGTTGTTTGTCGTTACCTTTGAACATGGCACTTGTCTGCACAATCATGTCAGTCAATTGGGTATTCAGCTGATCTCCGTGATGATCCACTTTCATGAGTCATGTCAATCCTTTGAGTCTTTCAAAAGAATGCATTGTTCACTGTCCCATTGTCTGTCTATCTTGTCTAGCCATGCTGCCAAGTCATTTTGTCATGCCGCCTGATGTTCAAGGGGAATTTGAAGAAGTTTTACCTCTGCAGTCTACACAGTCTTTGTGTTAGTATCTTTGAGTCAATCATATGGTTACTACATTCATATCATTCCAGAACTATGTTTCAAGTTTCGTGTCATCGATGTGGGACTCATCATGGCCCTCCTTCGACGAGACTATTCCCGTCGACATCAGCTCATTATCCGGGAAATAGTCTTAGAAACAATATTTAGTACCTTGAGATATGTATGCCTTAATGATAGTTTCTCTCAATCTCGACATAGGTTCACATCATTGACCTTTGATCAATAGAATCGATTGGGTGTTTGACATCAGGACATCTATTCGCACTCAGTAGATTGTACTAAGGTACCTTGGGAATCATTAACATTAATGGTGATCTCCCTCGCACTTGTTAACGGTTCACATAATTGACCGGTAACCAAGTGGTTTCTACCATGTTTGACTTCAGATCATTGTAATTGCATGGATAGAATCGTACTTTGGGGAAGACGAGATGAAGACCCTGGGTATTTGTTTAAAAGCGCTCATTGCTTTTTCCCCAAGTTGCGATGGAGTTTTGTATATTTAGCATGGATCCACATTTGTATGGTTGTGGCTATGCTCAAATTTGTGTTTGTATGACATAGATCTACATTGTATGTTTGGAAGCTATGTCCAAGTTTGAGTCCTCTATCACATGGATCTACGCTCTATTCTAGTAGCCATGCTTGTTTATTCCTCTCATGATCTGCCTTGTATTGGTCTGCAGCTATGAGTTTGGTTACTTTTGTTTATGAGTCAACATACTAATGTACTACAAATGCCTACTTGACAACATGCTCTGATCGAGCCGACATTTTCATCTCTTGGTGACGACTTGTTCTTAAAGCTCTCGTTTATCGTATCCCTCTAAGACTCATGCTTTGGGGGGCATCCTGTTATACCAAAATCCTGTTACCATCATGTGATAAGACATTTGACATACCTACTTGCCTTGAATCCCAACATTTGGAGTGGAAACTAAATGGTTTTTCATCAATCTTTCATACAAATTCCCAGCACCGCACATGCCCCTTTATCCAGGAGTGGTACCCTTGTTCGCACCGCCCATCATCTGTTGCCCATAAGCGGTACCACCGCTTATTGTCCTTGCTCCATAAGCGGTTATTACTATAACTGCTCTGTCATAGAAGGAGAAACGCAGTACCCAAGGTAAAAAGGGAAAATGAGAAGCTTCTCGAGGCTTCTAGATGATAAGCCTCATGTCCTACCTTATCCCTACTGTTGTGGGTTGGTTGAGATCAAGATCCCTTTTCCTAGGAACTTAGAGGCCACCTCACCCACTAATTTATCAACCATCTCTATCCATTAAAGCCCTATAAATAAGATCTCATAGCCATGGTTGAGGAGAGAACACTTGAGGTATTGTTATGCTGTTGGATTAACCATTGGCCCAAGATCATTTGGAGAGAGCATAGAGAGCTAGAGTCAGAGATTTTGGGGATGAGAAGGTCTAGTTTCATGGAGATGCATGTCAACACTAAGGCTTGGTTGTAAACGTCTTCATATTTCTTTAATGCAAGTTGATTTCTGTCCCACATATGTTGTTGTTGTTGTGATTTCGCATATATGTTGCTAGATTCCTTAGTCACTAGCATAGATTAGTAGATCATATTCTGGTTGCTTTGATCTGTTTCGTGTTGAGCTTGATTACAGGTACATAGGTGGACTATCAAATCCTTGTATTCCAGATATCTACAGCATCTAGGGAGAGTCTTCAACCTCTGCCCTCTATTTGTTCTAGATTTGAACCATTCAAACCAGTGGAACACCTTATTGTCCGTAAGAGGTGAAATATTCCAGCTAACAGAGGTACATCACATGGATGTGAAGTGTGATTTCCTAAATGGAGATCTCACTGAGGAGATTTACATGCAGCAACCTAAGGGATTGTTTCTAATCCATCTTTAGTGTGTAGGTTAAAGAAATCATTGTATGGGCTCAGGCAAGCCCCCAGGGATTGGTATGCCAAGATTGATGGCTTTTTGCTGTCACTGAGTTTTTTTTTATGCAAGTATTATCCTAATGTCTATTTGAAGATTATTCATGGTTCTTTGATTATTATTGTTTTGTATGTGGATGACCTACTGATTACAGGAAGTTAAAAGAAAGATATTGCCTCTTTGAAGGATGCAATGAACCATGCATTTTCTATGACAGATTTGAGATTGTTGAGCTAATTCTTGGGTCTCAAAATTGCTCAATCCCAACATGGAATCAAAGTACATCAGTCCAAGTATGATTCAGATTTTCTCATCAAGTTCAACATGAAATATTGCAAGCCAAGCAAGACTCCTTTCCTTTCAGGAGTTAAGCTTGAAGAAGCAAGTTCTTCTCCTATGGTAAATAATACACTGTATAGGAAGTTGATTGGGTGTTTGCTTTATCTTACACACACTCGACCTGATTTATCTTATGCAGTTAGTATGGATTCAAGATACATGGATCAACCTCATGAGATCCACTAGAGGGCAGCCAAAAGGATCCTAAACTTTGTTCAAGGAATAAGAACTCATGGGATCTTCTACAAAGAAAAATATGATCTTGATCTGATTGGGTTTACTGACAGTGATTGGCCAAGTGACAACACAGATCAAAATTCTACATCGAGATATGTGTTCATGCTTGCATAAGGGCCAATCAACTGGTCAATCAATAAGCAGAGTGCCATAGCACTCTCATCTATAGAAGCAGAGTATAGAGGAGTTCTAAATGCAGCAACTCAATGTTTGTGGTTGCAGGGGATACTTGGAGAATGTGGGTTTGAATCAAAGTTTTCAACTATTATCTACTATGATAATCAAAGCACCATTTGAATCTGCAATGATCCAGTTCAAAGATAGCAAACCAAGCACATTGATATCCATATGCACTACATCAGATAGCTTGTGCATGATGGTACCATTGTTCTACTCTTCTGTGCATCTTCAAAACAAGTAGCAGACATCTTCACCAAAGTTTTTTGTGAGAAGACCTTCAGCAATCTCAAATCCTTGCTAGGGATTATTGATCATGCTGTGAAGCATGATTGATGACAATATTTCCAAATTTTTTTTTTCCTGTCCATGTTTGAGGGAGGATTTTCCCACTAGGTTTTTGCCTCTTTCCTTGGTTGTATGGACAAGCAGTATGTAAAGGGTGACTAACCCTTGTTGCTAGGCCCTATAATTTTCTGATATTTACTCATAAATTCAGAATTAAGGGGGGGTGTTAGAATAATCAACTCATATTTACCTACATTAGACATTAATTTAATCATTTTTGTCTTATTACCTAGATTCCTAGATTCCATTCTATGCTAGTTTCCTTCTACATGTCCTAGAAGTCAACACATGCTAAAACTGAGTCATGTAGCGCTTGGGAAACATCCTGGAAACCAATTTTAGCATGTTTACTTTATTCCAGATTCTCTAAAGTGCATATCTACTTTTTCTGAAAAGCCGCCTTGCTTTATAGCTGATTTAAGTCAAAAGGAAAAGCTAGTCTAGGTGTAACTACCTTGTTTTTTGCCCACATCATCCTCCCTCTTTTTCTCCAATTAAAAGAATGTATGATTTTTCTTTCCATCCCTCTTTAGCTTTCCCACTTGAATTAGCAAATTTGTGAGCATCTTCATATATTTGGAAACTACTTTATGCACCTATGGGGGATTTGACTAGATTTAGTAAGCCTGTTTTTTTACTATTTCGAATGGAATCCTTATGCATTAGAACCTCTCATGTAATTATATATTTTAGCAGCCTATTACTTCACAAGGTTGACTATTGTACACTTATTCAATACATATTAGTGTTATGCTCCAATTTAAATCTCCTTTGGTGTTAATTTTGCATGTTTGATTAACAATTTTGTAAGTGTAATTGTTCTATCTCTTGGGTTCAATTTCCACAAGTTCCCATTTTTGAAATCCTCATGTCATCTAAGAAACTTGTGTATTTCCCAAATGTATTTTTGGAAAATGGGGCGTTGTCCATGACAATCCACGCTTACAACAAGTATGAACCAATGGTTTGAATCCCAACAGATACCAAACATTTAATATATCAACCAAATGTTGTCAAACCATTGCTATAATTAAGGCTAGACCCCTCAAAAAATAGGCCAATTCTAATCTTATTGAAGAGAGCATGCAACAAGAATCCCCAAGTTGAGAATAGGAGAATCCCACTCCTGAAGCAACAATTCCAAAAGCTATAACAAGCACATACCATAGAACTAATATGTACATGTACCAAATTACAAGCAAAAATTCCAGCCATCAACAAATAGATACGATAGAAACAATAAATAAAAAACCAATAAGCTCAAATTCCACTCAAAGAACCAAAAAAAAATCCAATCAACTTGGATTCCACAAGAATTCTAGTGAGAAGGAAAGCCAACATGTGAGCATTCCCTCAAATGAAAAAACTCCATTTACGTGTAACCAATAAATCCAAAGATCCATTTGACTAAAAATGTCCACATAACTATCATCTACAGAGGTCTAATTATATGATTCATGCTTTGGGTGCGAGAGGTCCCAAGTCCAATCTCGGAAAGTCGCTGTTCTTGCCATCTTCTCTTTTAAGAGTAATGTTTGAAGCAAGATCAGTGGTCATATGCACTATCCTTTTTGTTGTTATAAGAGTAACAATTGACTGATGGAAGAGCAGTGGTAAAATGCACTATCCTTCTCATTGATGTAAGAGTTGCAATTGGTAAATGACCAGAATTTATGCTTTTAACAAAACATACCAATGTTTTTGTCACAACCCAATTTTATTAATTACTAAATAAATTCTGAAGGCTGATATAGATGTGGAGAGTGGGGAAAAATTTAAGGATAAAAAAACCATGGTGAATCATTAATTCTTAACCTTACAACCATAAAATGTTTGACATTTTTTTGCAATATTCAAATTTCTAACTTCTTTATATAGTTTTTGAACAATTTTTGGTGATTTTGAGAGTTAAAGAAAACTGGAAATCAACATTTTTGGGGGGGAGAAACCATAAAAAAATAACTAAAATTTTCCCGTTGAAAGTGACTGGACTATGTGAGTAGATTATAAATTGAGATTGCAACTTGTTAAATGGTCGAACTTGATCTCTAAAATATCAGTTGTTAAGATGTGCATATATCCATGTGAGGGCATTTGGTCTAATGGTATGATTCTTTCTCGCTTTGGGTGCGAGAGGTCTCGGGTTCAATTCTTGGAATTCCCTTATTCTCAATTTATTCTCTTCAAGAGCAATGGTCCAAAGCAAGATGGTGGTCAGATGCACTATCCTTCTCATGATTGTAAGAGTTGCAATTGGGCATTATGATTTTAACAATACATACCATCGTTAGATGATCTATCAAGCATACCAAATTTACTATACATGTGTTGAGATGGTTGAGTTGGTGTAAGGCTCCAGATTAAGGTTTATAGTCCGAAAGGGCATCGATGTGGGTTCAAAACCTAGGGCATGGGTGTGTGTTCAAATCCCACTCTCAACATTCTTCTTCTATCAAGATGGGTGACTGGTCTAAGGCTTCAGACTCAAGTTCTAGTCCTCGAGTTAGGGTGTGGTTTCAAATCTCGCATCTGACATTTTTTATTTTTATTTGTTCATACATTGTTATTTTGACTAATATAGACTTTTTATTTATTAATACAATGTTTTTTTCACTAATATAGTCTTCTATTTCAAAAAACTTGTTGAGGTTTTCTTCACAATTCCATAAATACCTATAGAAGGGAATTTGGTTAGTTGTATTATTCTCGCTATGGGTTCAAGAGGTTTCGAGTTCAATTCTTGGATGCCCCTGAAGATGCATTGGTTAGTATCCTACCAACTTTTATTTCAACTTATTATACATACTCACACTCCCCCTCATTTGTTGTAACAATTGTAGTTTGTTGGTGAACTGCATAAACATGGTAAAATACATTATCAGAGTCATCTTTAGCCTTGCTACTTTGTTAGTATTTCGACTCGACTATGTTCCTAACAACTTTAAATAGACCAATCGTTCATCCGTTTGTTGTAATTTGTTCATGGGAAGTCTCGATTGTGCCACATTAGTCTATGTCTGTGGTGAGGTCAAGAAGCCATCTTTTGATGCCTACACTTCTTTGTCTAATTTAAACAAGAGTGCAAATCTGTTCACTAACAATAGCAATCAAATGGTACTCCAGTTCACTCTTTACTATAAGTTGGAAAATCCTACTTGTTCAAGCTCAACTCTTAGGAAGGAAACATAATGATATTGGTGATGAAATTCATACTTTGATTTACTTATTCTGAAATCTGATCTTGGCAAAGAGGGAAAAGAGATCCATTACTAGTGTTGGATTTTGAGGGAAAAACGCCTGTCATGGAGCATTTTTACTATTAGATAAAATATTTTTTTTTGTCTAACCATCACATAAAAAAATAAAATTATAAAAATGTTAAATTATTCTTCTGTAACCATCATTTTTTACAGGTGTACTGATTTCCAAATTCCTACCCTCTCCACTAGTAATAATAATTGCAGAGCATATTTATCAGTAGGAATTGTCCAATAGGAACTCAAAAACCCAATTCCAAATACACTAAAATCTTGTCTGGTTTATCACAACCATGAGCCATGTGGGGATGATGTGTATTTGAGGAACACAATAAATTGATCACTACATGGAACTGAACTCTTTTCCAATTGTCGACACTAACACTCTCTTGCCTCAATCCCAATCCCAAGTACGTAACATGCCATTATTTTTGTGTGTAAATCATCATGTCTTCAAACTCAGCTAATTCCATCAAGTCAATAATAAAGTTTACGTAGAAGGGATTCACATCTTCAATTTAAATTCACATGGTCCTTTACCATAGTATGCTTGTGTTTTGATAATTGTGTGTTGTGTACCATACAACAAAAGACATTTTCCATGTTTTAAGTAAATGGAATATTTGTATTTAATTAGGGTTTGATTCACACCAATCCATTGATCCTCGATTTCAAGTTTCTTATGGATAAATTTGTTGGTGGAACAATCATAGCAGATGCCACACCAACATTTTCTCTTTGTATATTTTGGTCGCTTTGCTATCCACTAAAAGGCTCTCACCTCAATACCTACCTTGGATATCCTATCAGATTGGCATTTACCCATTTTAAAAGATGGCAATTATTGTCCTTTGAAATTAATAATCACACTATGCATGAGTGGATTATAACAACTGTAGAAACTTTCAAGATTTGTTAATTTGATAGGAGAGTTAAGAATTCTTTGTCAATATGTTGTTATAAGAATTTCTCTCAAATTGTCATTCACCCATTTAAGAAGAGGGCAATTATAGTACTTTGAAACTAATAAACACAATATGTATAAATTAATTTTAACAACTGTAAGTATAATTGAATTCCAAACTCTGCTAAGTTTTGTTAATTTGAGAGAAGCTTCTTATCATTATAATTATTAAGAGTTTTTAGAATTTGTTTAAGAATAAAGCACTCACTTCCATTTATCAAGAAAAAAATTCTTTACATTGTAACGTGTATTTATATTTTTTGCATTACTTTTTAATTTCTATAATTTTTATTTGATTGGGATGTTTAACTAGGTTTATTGCTTTTTGGTTATGGTTTAGTCCATGCAACCGATATGTTGAAAGTATTAAGGAAAAACCAACGATTTTATAATTGGATTCCTATCTTTTGCTATTGGAGGTTGCTACAATTATATAACTATAAATTATTTATTTATGTAACTAATGCTTCATTTACTTTCTAGATCTACATTTATGTATATCCATTATATAGCTTTACAGTTTCCTTTTTCTTTGCTTAGACAATTTATTTTCTTACTTTTCTTTTATGTCTCTATGATATATTTACTAGTGGTTGTTGAGTGGAAATTGTAATGAATATACTTGGAAATTGATGGTGTAAATTTTAATTGATGGCAAGTGGGGACTCTAATACTTTGCAATTGATGGTTTTAAATTGATGGAATCTATGCGTGTATAAACTTGAGGATTGTAATAGATATAGGTTTTTTGCATTTACAATGGCATAAAGTTGGGGACTCTAGGGTTGAGTCTTATTTTGCATATAAAGAAATTTTGTTTTTGTGTGATATTTAAAGATAGATATTTTTTTTTATCAAGATAAAAATAAATTTTCATGTTTTTTTTTGTAAGTTAATACTCACCAAGTTTCGAACGGTTGAATTAATGCAGGGAAATCCAAATTTTAAATAGTTTTGTCATTAGTAGGGATTGTAATGAATATACTTTGAAATTGAGTTGGTGACTAATAAATATTTTTATTTTTTATTTTTAGTTATACCACAATTTTCAAATGGTGCACTTGCATAAAGTTTTGTTTTGGTGTGATATTTAAAAATAAATATTGTTTGCAGTCCAAAACCTATGTCATTTTGTACTAAAAACTGACACAGGTATCCATACCAAAACAATAAAAGATGTTATTTATAATATATATTATTAATTATTTGATTATATATATATATATATATATATATATATAATTTAACTCCATAATGAATTTATTACATTTTTAAAAATATATTTAATTCTTTTTAAATGTTTTAATAATAATACAAAGAAAATTAATATTCAACACCACAATGAATATATTCAATTTAAAAAAAAACATTTTTCATCAATATGAACTTATCCTACTACATTAGAAAACATGGCAAGTTTCTTCTTAATAAATATATTTACGCCGTTAGGCGTTTTTTCTAGGAAGATTGTTTTGAAAACACTATTCAAGTTCGTCGTCCCTCCCTCTAGTTAGATAATGCCACATATTTCATCAATATAATGAGATGTATATTTATAATATTTCATCAATAAATATAATATTATTCTTTAATTTGAAACTCTGCTTTTTTTGACATGTAACAACATCACACGGAAACACCAAGTCCATTTAAAACTATGTGTCGGGAAGCCACTAGAACTGAAAGTCATGGCGTGCATTTCAAGAAATTTGGACGGGAGCCCTACAACATGTATAAAGGCATTTTCTGAAAAAGCGTGTTTATGGATATTATAGCCCTTCACATGCATCTCATGTCGACCATTGATTACGCTTTTGCCCCTGTATGAAGTGCCATTCATGCGCATCTCATGTTCATGTTCTTTGGGTGGAATTATGTGCGTGCCTCGATCTCATTACAATATGAGATGCCATTCAACATTGCATTTTGGAAGCATGATTTCTTGTGTACCTAATAATTCAGGGATGGAAGGAATTTAGATGGTATATTTATAATATGAGACGTGATTCAACGTTTCAATTTGGAAGCAGGATTTCTTTTCTGCCTAATAATTTAGGATGGAATTTTAAGAGACAAATTGTACGGTGAAAAATCAAGGCTACCCAAAAAGTGAGTAAAATCTCTTATAATGTGTATAATTTGATAGACAAGTTGGATTTAAAGTTCCAACCCTGGCTACAATGGATAATTTCAAAACTTAGCTATTGTTTCAATTTGAAGAATTTGAAGCTTTTCAATGGATAATTACACCGTAGTCATTTTTCTCTACAAGGTTCGCATTGTAAACAATGTTCACTTCATTGTCCCTTTGGCGAATGAAAAGCTACCACGGTCTAGCGAATAAGAAACTGCCATGTTTCATGTTCATTGTTCAAGATAAGGTTTTTAACTTGGGTTTATTATGTGTTCCTTCCATTGCATCCAAACCTTGTCCCACAATGTGTGTTCCAGAAGTTTAACCAGAACTTGTATTTCTTCTGAATTTTTGGTGATGACAGCCAAAGTCCTGCAACCTTGTGAGTATTGATGTCACTTACCTATGTTGATCAAATTGGATTTTAGTCATCTGGATAGATTTAGATGACAGATCATACTTTTAAACTTGCAATTTGTAGTGGGTGAGTGTACAATTTGTGGTAGAACTGTCGATCAATTGTCACAAGCTAACTCCCCTTGGATTCTTGCCAGGAATTTGATCTAAACTTGCCGCAGAATGAGTTCCCTCATACCATGTGCTAATATATGTGGTGAAATGAAGTTGAAATGAAGCCAAGACACAAGTGGAAATTGAAGACAAGGATAGTGGTTGAAATAAAAAAAATATCTCTTTTCTAAAAGGGCTGGCAACTAGCAAATAGGAGAGTCATTCTTGGAAGTACTAATTCCAGAAGGAATGTACTTATCCTGGTAGAGGAAATGAAGAGATACGTTGTGACATTGTAGGAGTTTTGAACAGACCCATAAAAGATTTTTGACACATGTGACATAGTGTTCAACATTCTCCAAATTCTATCAGGATGACAACAGACCTCCATGGGCTGGTAAAATTTCAGAGGAACCAAGTTGAGATACGACGGGACTACAAATTGACTTGAAAAAATGGGGTGGAGAACTGAACAAATTAAAGGCAAAATTGAAGGAAAGATCCTATACTTCCTTGTGATGTTTTTTTCGTCTTCTCCAAACGGGATGAGGTGCATCTAAAGTCCTTGATATTTTTTTAATAACTTAAATCACAAATTTGTTATGGTTAATTTTTGGATTTGATTAAAAATTGAAATCCATTCCGTTTGTCAGCCCTTTCTTCACGCATCCCAGACTATTATTTTAATCTTAGGCACATAATCTTTAACAACTGTCGTTCAGAGCGTTCCTAACATGAGACTTTAAATGACAAATCAATCTAAATTTGAAAGCTCAAAAGGATTGGCTGAGGAAAATAAGAAGGCCCTTGTATATTTTGGAACAAAGCTACGTATTCAAATAAAATTTGCAATTCATGGTGAGTTTTTAGAGTAAACTATGTTAAAAATCAACAAATTCGAACATACTCATGTCTCTTTTGAGTTTTAACATAGTTTACTCTTGAACTCACCACTAATTTGATTTATTGTATAAACCTATACTCAAAACAATTTGCAGTTTTTACAAAACAAAAAAATGGCTACAATGTATTTTTTTCTACTAATTCTCAATTTCAATGCTGACCCTTTGTAAGGAAAGAGAGGAAAAATCATAGAGATCAAAATGGTTATTCTTGAGCCTGAAATTGTTCTTAATTTCCAGTTTAACAAAAAAACATATTACTCTAACAAAGAAATTTGACAGAAACAAACGCGATCCCGCAAATGGTAATTTGAGCCACAACCAATCAATTGTGTGGGTTGTATACATGGACCGTTTCCTCCCATTAATCCCTGTAGTTTGAACCGGATATGATCCCTGTAGTTTGAACCGGATATGCTCAAATTTGGCCATATAGAACACACATTTGACATAGAACTCTTAGAATTTGTAGTGAATGGATTCCAAATATTAGATGGAAAATATAATTGACATTAAAAGCATTGGAGAGAGAAATAATTAATAAGAGATCGAATGCATAACACTAAAAATAAATTCTACTACCCAATAAGACTAATTTTAGGGAAAAGGTTGGTCACCACAGGAATCCTACTTGTATGGACGAAATGCCCTGTGAACAGATTTCCCACTCAACTGTCGGGAATACAATAAAGTGTAACAGAATGCATTGTTTCCGGCAACCTTATATGCCTTGTTTCCTGCTGGAACCTGGTAGAAGATTACAGAAATGTCAAACAACACCCCAATTATTTACAAATTTTCCTGCAATGGGGGTGTTTGGTGTTTGCAAATCAATATATGGTCTCACCAGAATGTGTTTCATTCGTATTCCATGTGATTCCATTTTTTAATAAGATAAAAGATAAAATATCTATGACCTCAATTAATTAGTGTAAAATTGTAACATACCTCAAATTTCATAAATAAACAAAAAATCTATAACCATATATCTTCAGACATATTAATAAAATACCTAAAAGTTAAGAGGCATTAAAACAAAAAGAGAGTTTAAAGCATAACACTGGCCACATGAAAAGATCATCATCTACTCAACCTTAAGAAACCATTCCAAAAAAAATTAGAATTCCAAACAAAAATCTCAAAAAACTAAGTTACTGTTCTTCCGCAAGAACCATCCCGTAGATCCAATTCCACATTTCGCATTCTACACTGAACCCAACCTTTTCGCTTTCCACCTTTATGCCTTCCACTGTAGAACTTAGGAATTAGAAACTCAACATTCAATGGAATCCTTCAACCACATCTGCCTTCCGCATTCTGCCTTTCTTCATTCCACTGCGGAACTCAGGAATCGAAAACTCAACATTCGACGAAATCATTTAGCCACACTCTGCCTTCCGCATTTCGCCTTTCTGCCTTTCGCTGCAGAACTCAGGAATCGGAAAACCAACAAATCGATACCTTGAATTGTTTAATTTCCACCTTTCACTACAAAAATTGAGAATCAGAAACTCAACATTCGGCGGAATAATTCAGTCACATTCTGCCTTCCGCATTTCACCTTTCTACCATCCGCTGTGAAACTCATGAATCGAAACCTTAAAATTTTGACGGATTAAATTGTCCATCTTCTGCCTTCCGTACTTCCAACCTTCCGCTTTCTGACTTCCAACTTCAGAATGCGAAATCCATCTTTCCCCTAAACCTTTTTTTGTTCCGCCGATCTCTGCCTTCCGAATTCCATCTTTTCACTGCGACTCGGGATGCAGAAATCCAATCTTTTGCCTTAGAAATTTGGGTTCTTTTTCTGCTTCCTCCTTTCCATCTTCCACAACTTCTGTGAACCGTTGATCTCATTGTGGATTATATCTGGACTGTTGATCTTCTAAGTTTGTGGATCAACATTTAACATTGTGGATTCAAGGGTTTTTGGTTTTGATTTGGGACTTTAATTTACTGTAAGTTACACTAGTCTAATGATTAAATTGATATATGTAACCTTTCTTTATTTCGTCGTCCGAATCATGATTAACAGTTGGGAACCTAAACTGCGCTAAGATTTTTTTGGGATTTAAACAATAAATTAAGGCTTTATCTTATGTAATTGTATTTCAACTGCAATAATCACATATCTATACTCTAAACTAGCATTATCATCTCAATCAACATTCCAAACTTGGGAAGCAAAGTTAGGAAAGATTGAACAAAATCGATACAAACAAGAAAACTTAGATAAATGTAGGAATACATGATAGCATTAAAAATATAGGATTCATTCCGTTAAATGCAAACTCATAAATTTAAAATCATTCAAGTATTGAAACCAATCCATAACATACCAACAAAAACTAGCTCTACATAATTATGCTTAGAACAAATTAATAATTACTCGATTTTATCATTCTATATATCTAATATATTTCAAAGAAACATGGACATTTACAAAAATGCATAAACAATACCGCCTGGAAGTATAACTTCAATTCAATATTTCAAAATACACATTCCACTGCAACTAGAATCAACCATAAGAAAACAGAGTAGGAACCTGGCAGCAACGCTAGGAAAACAAAAGTGGAGAATATGTTCCTCCCAACCAACTCCCAGAGCAACCAAATTACTTGCTCTAGAACCCCCAATCCTATTTGTTGAACCGCAAGAGAAAAATATCTCAATGCACCATCTCTTGCATTTTATAGATGTTAATCCCTATCCAATGTTAGCCTTCTGTTGCTCATGGACATGCTATTAAATAATATTTTCCTTAGGACTTGGTCATTTATGAGCCTCCTGCTCTTTAGCACTCAACTAGGAGTGCATACCTGATTTTTGGGGATGATGCCTTCTGCATCTTGAGTTCTCGCTCAGTGGTCTTTGCCACTTGTAATTTCCCTCTTGTGGGTCAGCCAACACTCTTGAACAAGTATATCCACTTTTGTTCCCCTTCATCATATTTTATTAAATAGGGAATTTTTTATTACAAAATGTTTTATTCTTGACTTTCCTTCTAAAGAACAATAAGATAATAATCAAGGTATTTTCCAACATAATAACAAATTATTAATTCAGGGGGTATTACATACACCTCCCCTTAAAAGTTAAGACCGTCCTCAGTGTTATAACTTTTGTTTTTATTCTTTCATGTCAGCCTCTTGGAATAAGTATGGATGTGCCTCCTACATATTACTTTCCATCTCCCAAGTAGCTTCTTCCAGAATAAGGTGCTTCCATTACACCTTTACCTATTCAATGGTACGGTTTTGGAGTAAAAGTTATCTCCTGCCAAGAATGTACTATGGCCCCACTTGGAACTCTCCCTTCGGTTCCACCTGTATTACATTCCAGTCAATCACATGAGAAACTTCATGAACATATCTTTTCAATATAGAAATGTGAAACACATTATGTACTTTAATATTGGGTGGTAGGCCTAACTGGTATGCAACCGACCCTACTTTGGCTAGGATTTAAAATGGCCCACAATACCTAGGTGCCAATTTCTTATACTTTCCCAGTCTCAAGGTACTTTTCTTGGGCTCTACCTTTATGTATACATGATCACCCACTTGGAACTCTCTAGGAGTTCTTTTTAAGTCAGCATAACATTTTTGCCTATCTTGGGAAGCCTTCAACTTTTATCGTGTCTATTTCATGGTTAGTTCCATATCTTCTAATAAATCACGTCCTAACATTAATCTATCAATAGGACTACTCCGTGAGATTGGAGTATTACACTTACGCCCATATAAAATTTCAAATGGACTCATACCTGCAGAAACTTCAAAATTATTGTTATAAGCAAATTCAACTAAGTGTAGGCAATCTTCCCACTAACCTGGTTTGTCCATAACATACATTCTTAGCATGTCCTCTAGAACCTGGTTTACCCTTTCAATCTCCCCATCCATTTGTGGATGATATGCAGTACTAAAATCTAACTAGGTACCCAAGCCTTTAAATAAGGCTTTCCAGAAGTTACCTGTAAACTTCACGTCTCTATCTGAGACTATTACCTTCGGTACGCCATGTAACCTAAATATTTCTTTCATGAAGATGTCTACAATTTTAACAGCTTTGTAGGTATATTTGACAGGTATAAAATGAGCCACTTTGCTTAATTTCTAAACCACAACCATGATGGAATCATGTTGTCTGAAATTTTTGGGTAATCTGGTGATGAAATCCATACTGATGGTCTCCCACTTCCATTCTGGTATGGGTAGTGGCTGCAACAATCCCGTGGGATGTCGATGCTCTACTTTAACTTGATGACATTCAAGGAAGCGAGCTAAGTATTCAACCACTTCCTTTTTCATGTTTGGCCAAAAGAATTCTTTTATGATCATGGTGATCATTTTCTGATATCACGGGTGCCCCGAGTATGGTCTTTTATGTAGTTCATCCATGTATGTCGATTTAATTTCTCTTATGTTAGGTATATACAACCTTTTTTTATGCAAGAATAGTCCTTGTAGGTTTAGGCTAAAGTCTGCTTTTACTTGTTCTTGTTCATTTTTAGAAGTTTTTTCTTTTAAACTCTGATATTCCCCATCAGAATTTCCAATACTTAAAATATAACCTCCTAGATCTTATTAATAGATGCTACTTACACACAGTAAATTTGCATGACGACCTAGAGTGTCTGCTACATTATTTTCTTTTCCCTTTATTTGCTTTATTTCAAAGTCATACTCATTTAGAAATGACAGCTATCTGGCTTGTCTTGCATTCAAATTATGTTGATCAAATAAATATTTAAGTCTTATGTTGTCTGACATAAGTAAAAATTTCTCCCAATTAAGTAATTTCGCCACATTTTTAAGGCATGAATTATAGCAGCAAGTTCTAGATCATGTGTCACATAATTCTTCTAATGATATTTTAGTTTTCTAGATTCATAAGCTACAACATAATTGTCTTGTAGTAAAACTCCACCCAACCCTTCATTGCAAACATCAGTACAGATGACGAAATCCTTGAATGGATCAACAATTTTTAAGATCAAGGAAGTGGTTAATAAATGTTTTAATTTGTTAAAACTTTCCTCACACTTTTTAGTCCACTCAAATTTTCTTCCTTTATTTTGTAAGGAAGTTATGGGGTAGGCAATCTTACAAAATCCTTCTATGAACTTCCTGTAGTATCAGTCATTCCCATAAATGATATGATGTCAGATACATTTTTAGGAACCAACCATTCCATGATGGCTTTTACCTTATCTGGGTTGATTGGGATTCCATCCTTGGACACTACATGTCCGAGGTATTGAATCTTGTCTTTGAAAAAGTCACACTTACTGAACTTTGCATAAAGTTGTTGTTCTCTTAATACTTGCAAAACTATTTTCAAATGTTCTTCATTTTCTTGTTAATTCTTAGAGTAGATTAATATGTCGTCAATGAAGACAACCAAAAATTTATCCAGATATTTACTTAAGATGTTGTTCATTAAACACATGAATGCATTAGGTGTGTTTGTTAACCCAAATGGCATTATGACAAACTCATAGTGACCGTAACGGGTCCTAAATGTTGATTTAAGATTATCTTCATCTTTTATTCGCACTTGATGATAACCCGACGTTAAATCCATGTTTGAAAATATAGTTGTTGGGTGGAACTCATGGAACAGATCATCTATCCAGAGAAGTGGGTATCTGTTTTTAATAGTCATTTTATTTAGTTGCCTGTAATCTATACATAATCTTAGTGTACTGTCTTTCTTTTTCACAAACAAGACCGGTGCTCCCCAGGGAGACACACTTGGTCAAATGTACTTTTTATCGATTAGTTATTGTAATTGTGATTTTAGTTATGTAAGTTCGATTATGTTCTTTCGGTATGGATCTTTTAATGTTGGTACCGCTCCAGGTATTAGATCAATTGTGAAGTCTATATCCCTTTTTGGAGGAAATCCAGGGACTTTTTCTAGAAAGATATCTTCGAACTCCTTTAAAACATGTATGTATTCTAGTTTAGGATTCATATGATTTTCCTTATCATTCATTATATATATTGCGAATACTTTACATCCTTTTCTTACTGATCTCTTCATTTGCATAGTAGAGATTTCTCTGATGGATACCTTCCTAGGAATTCCTTTCACTTTTATATTATTTCCATTATTATCAATACATGTAAATGTTTTTATCAAAACAATTTAGCAAAACTTTATGCTCTTCAAGCCAGTTCATTTTTATCAACAGGTCATAAGATCCTAAAGGCAATATATTTACATTCACATGTGTAAGGAAATCATTCAACATTATCTTAGAATTTCTAACAATACTAGTAACCTTTCTTTTTGTACATGTGGCTAACTTTTCTAGTCACGACTTATCAAACTTTTCAGGTACCAAATTGCATAATTCAACTATTATAGGTGAAATATAACTCATGCTTGTGCCTGGATCAATTAAGATAGAGATAGGTTTATTATTTATCATACCTTCAATTTTGACCATGGAAGTCTGGTGGTCTGCTTGCCGATTTTCCAGTACAACACAGATTATGGGCATGCTCCTGACCATATTCCCAACTATAATTGCTTCCTAGATAGAGTGAACATTAAACTTTTGTTTCCTTCCTGGACAGTCTTTAAAGCAATGTTGCTCTCCACACTCCCAACATTTTAACAATTATTTTTGTGTTCGGTTTTTATTAGAAATAGTTGAGGGTACCATGGAATCTTGAGGATTAAAACCTTTGTAATTGTTACCCTAATACCCTCTATAATTATTTCCCGTGTTTTTGTGGACTTTTTTTTCTTGGATCAAAATTATTTGCCCTTTGATTTTTCCAAGCTGGTAAAATTTCTCTTTTATTCTTGTTTTGGTCATAATAGAAGTTGGCCTTCCTCATCACTTCCTCTAGTGTCTTTGGATTTTCATATTCAATCTGTTCTTTAAACATGCGGGG
This sequence comes from Pseudotsuga menziesii, assembly GCA_001517045.1. NCBI lineage: Eukaryota > Viridiplantae > Streptophyta > Pinopsida > Pinales > Pinaceae > Pseudotsuga > Pseudotsuga menziesii. The sequence continues at coordinate 104,184 of LPNX010579726.1, forward strand.
AAAAAATCTAAGGAACCGCTGTATCTTGGGATTCTCATCAATTATGTAGGGGACATAGCGAAGTAAGCATAAGCACTTACTACAAAGTTATTTCATTTTCATGGCCCCTAACCTTATATCATAAAACTCTTTGGTTTTTTCTTCATAAGACTGTTCAGATAAATATTTTCTTATAAAAAATTTCTTAAAATTTTTCCAAGTTACATACCTTTCTTTAATACCCTTAACTTTCTTTATGTCTTGCCACCATATATCTACCTTTTTGGTCAAATTATAAATGGCCATTTTTTATTTCAACTTATCTGAGTAATTATATATTTGGAAGTACTTTTTCATTCCAGATAGCCAAGCCTTTTCCTCCTCTCCCTTCTTGATTTCCCCATTAAACATGGGTGGTTTAATTTTCCTGAACTCCCCAGAGATTTCCTCATAGGGTCTGTAATTGTTTTCTTTTTATTTTTGTCACTCCTTTCACTCAACTCTTGATATTTGTTGTGATGTTTAACTGACTCTTCACTTGAAGTGTTAGGGTTATGGCTAGAAAATTCTAGCTTCCTACCCTTACATTTATTGTACGGGGTAGTTTTAGGAACATCCTGTTCCGATTCTTTATTTTTATCTTTTTCTTCATTATGTATTTTTGCTAAAAAGATAGTGTTTAGTTCTTCTTGATCCTTCATAATTCACTCGTTATCTTCCTTCACCTTTCTTAATTTAGATCTTAGTTCATCCACAATCCTTTTTAATTCAGATTTATTGTCCTAAATTTCAATTAGATCTACCCAGAACTCTCCATCCCTTAGATTACCCTCTTCATTATTTACAGGTTGTTATGGGCGACGTTCCTCTTCTGCAAACATTCCTGCATCTGCCATATTTCCTGCAAAATATATTTGTACTTCTCTTTGTTGTGTATAAGAGAATTTTCAAGACAAAATAAACATGAGTTAGTTTGTTGTTTTTCTAAAGCAGTAGTGTGTTCAACCTATTCAGGCATAGTGCTGAAACCTTGCTCTAATACCATATGTAACATGCCTCAAATATCATAAATAAATAAAAAAAATCTATAACAATATGAGCCGAATAATTATTCCCTCACACAATGAATTCACCAAAAGACTTGGTAAATCAAATAAGCCATAAGGCAAGTATATATTAATGATAAGATAAGAGATGATATGTTACAAATGGTGCCCCTTCCTTAAATATGGCTTGGGCATTTAATGTTGAGGAGACGCCTCATTTCATAACCTAACTTAGTTAATCTAATTATTAATTATTTAATTATTATCTTATTTTATGTTCGTTACATTGCCACTCTCTTAGATAGGCTTTGTCCTCAAAGCCTTATAATGTTGTCGTGTCATTCTTTATGATGTCGTGGTTGATGAAACACGTTGATACAAACTGCTAAGTATATATTATAACTTTCGATATGTGGATGGGTCAATCCATCCTAAATTGATTTGTTGTTGGCTATTGGGATTCCCTACTGATCTGTCGTCGGGAGCTTTGATCATATTAGTATCTTTATCCTTTGACATTTCCCACTTTTTAGAATTTTGGTTTTTGTGGTTGGGGTGTCAATAGGGAATTTTCACAATGTCATTTTCTTTTACAAGTGTCATCTTTTGAGCATTGATGTGAGTTGGAAGTTGTATTTTCGTTCCTTGAGGTTTTAAGGTTTCATTCTGTATCTTTTCCAACTGCACGTAATCATTTTGAAACTTCTTAATCACTTCTACTTGCGCTTTTCTGTCATCTTCAAAATTTTTAAGTTGTTCCTTAAGATCTTTGTTATGACTTCTAATGCAACTATTTTCTTCCTACTTGTCTAGCAATTTCCCTCCAATGTCTTATGTAGATTGTTCTTTCTTCCAACTATTTTTCAACTTCTTAATTTTCGTGACTAGTGTTTTGTTATGATTCCTTAATCTGAAAATTTCTTTGGAATTGTTGGATAGTGTTTTATTAATTTTTGCGATCTCAAACTTGTGTTCCTTTTTAGAGTCGTCATTTTGTTGTTAAAGAAATTTTATATGTTGTTGACATTGGTCGACCTTTGATTCTTGATTTTCTAATTTATGCCGTATCTAATTTAGTTCTTCATCCTTGTCGCTAATGATTTTGTTCAAGCATATTATTTCCACTTCGTAATCATTCATTTATTTCTTTATATCTTGATTTTTCAATCTCTGATTGAAATCATTTTAATTTTTTAATTCTTCAATTTGCACATATAATTTTTCGATATGATTTTTCTGGTTGGAAATGTTGTTTTCCTTGTATTTTTCTTCTATCTTATGTATTTCAATTATTATTTCCAAATTTGTATTCCTGTCACGTAAATCTTCGTTTTCTCTTTGATAGTGTTTTAACTTGGATTCTAATTTCTCTATTTGTAGTCGCAAACCGGTTTCCATGGTCTCCGATTTCTTCGACACGATCTTCGATTTTGTCCTCTTTGTATTAGGTGAAATAACCTATTTTTTCTTTTTTTTTAAATAATAATTATTTTAATAAAATAATTATTATTATTTTTGTTTGACTCTCTTTTTACTTTTATATATATATATATATATATATTGTTTTAATATAATAAAACAATTTTAAAATAATATAAATATATTATGTTAAAATATATTTGGGATAAATATTATATTATATTATAATATTATATTATAATATTATATTTAAAATGAATATTATATTATAATGCTTTTTTTTTGTGTGCAGATGGTCGTGGAGGTGGGAATGATAGTGCGATAGGGAGGAGGAGGCAGTGGTGGCAGCATGGAGGAAGATGGGTGCATGGGGAGGAAGATGGGGAGTGCAGGTTAGATGCAACACGTGGGATGGTGCAGTGGAAGCGAGCGTGGAATGGGAGAGCTTGAGTGAGGGTGGGTGTGGTTTGGAATCACGCGTGGAGGGGACTATGGTTGGAGGCTGTTGGAGTGTGGAGGAAGAGCGTGGAGTATGCAGGAGGAAGGAGTAGTGCGTCAGTATTGGACGAGTAGAATTGGGGTGGCTGTGAGTAGGGATACTCGTGGGATGCAGAGCTATGTAGTGATGAGGGGGAAATGTGAGGGGGAGGAATGGGAGGCTACAGAGGGAAGTGGTAGCACGCGGGTGTGGAGAGTGGATGGAGGCTGGAGGGAGAGGGCAGATGTTGGAGGGGAAGAGTTGCAGGTGCATGGAAAGGGGTGATGTGAGAGGGTTGGAGAATGGTAGCAAGGAGCTGAAAGGAGGTTGTTGCAACAACGTAGATGTGTGGGCAAAGGAACGACAAAGGTGCTAGTGCAGCTGATTTCGATTTTTTTTCTTTTTCTTTTTTTTTAATAAGGAATTTATTTTTATTATTATTTATTATTATTATTATTATGATTATTATTGGGGGGGAGGAAAAGGTCAAGGATCTACAACAGGGAAACCCTGATTTTCTCAGACAAGTTCTGAATTTGTTGACCACTGGCCAGATCAACAACAAGCGCTCTGATATCAAATGAGATGAATAATTATTCGCTCACACAATGAATTCACCAAAAGACTTGGTAAATCAGATAATCCATAAGGCAAGTATATATTAATGATAAGATAACAGATGATATGTTACAAATGGTGGCCCTGCCTTAAGTATGGCTTGGTAATTAATGTTGAGGAGACGCCTCATTTCATAACCTAACTTAGTTAACCTAATTATTTAATTATTATCTTATTTTATGTTCATTACACCATATATCTTCCGACATATTAATAAAATACCTAGCAGTTAAGAGGCATTGCAACAAAAAGAGAATTTAAATCATAAATCTAGCTATGTGAAAAGATCATCATCTCCTCAACCTTAAGAACCCATTCCAAAAAAAAATTAGAATTCCAAACAAAAATCTCAAAATGCTAAGTTATTTTTCTTTCGTAAGAACCATCCCGCAATTCTGATTCCGCATTCCACAGTGAACCCGACCATTCCTCTTTCCGCCTTTTCAACTTTTGTCACGGAACTCAGGAATCAGAAACTCAACATTTGATGAAATCCTTCAGCCACATTCCACCTTTTGTATTCCTCCTTTCCGAATTTCGCTGCAAAACTCAGGAATCGAAAACTCAGCATTCGAGGAAATCATTTAGCCACATTCTGCATTCCTCCTTTCATCCTTCCACTGCAGAACTCGGGAATAAAAAAACCAACAAATTGATACCTTGACTTGTTCACTTTCTACCTTCTACATTTCCATGCATAACTCGGGAATCAGAACTCAACATTCGACAGAATGATTCAGTCACATTCCGCCTTCCACATTTCGCCTTTCCAACCTTTGCTGCAAAACTCAAGAATCAGAGACATAAAAGTTCGACGGAGTGAATTGTCCATCTTTTGCCTTCTGCACTTCCGATTTCCGCCTTTCGACCTTCCGCTTTCTGACTTTCAACTTCGGAATGCAAAAATCCATATTTCGCCTTAACCTTTTTCTATTCTGTCGATCTCCACCTTCCAACTTCTGCCTTTTCGTTGCGGCTCAAGAAGCGAAAATCCAATCTTTTTCCTTAGAAATTTGGGCTATTTTTTTCCTTCCTCCTTTCTGTCTTTAGCAACTTCTGTGAACCGCCGATCTCGTTGCAGATTAGATCTGGACCATTGATCTTCTAAGTTTGTGGATCAACGTTTAACCTTGCGGATTCAAGGGTTTTTGGTTTTGATTTGGGGCTTTGATTTACAATAAGTTACACTGATCTGAAGATTAACTTGATGTCTGTAACCTTTCTTTATTTCCATCTAAACTATGATTAACAATCGGGAACCTAAATTGCGCTAAGTTGTTTTTGGGATTTTAACAATAAATTAAGGTTTTCTCTTATGTAATTGTATTTCAACTGCAATAATAATAAAAATATACTCTAAAAAATATCATCTCAATCGACATTCTAAACTTAGGAAGCAAATTTAGGAAAGATTGAACGAAATCGATATAGACAAGAAAACTTAGATAAATGTAGGAATACATGATACCGTTAAAAACATATGATTCATTCCGTTAAATGCAAAATCATAAATTTTAAAACCATTCAAGTATTGAAACTGATCCATAACATACCAACTACAACCAACTCTACAGAATTATGCTAAAAAAAAATTATGAATTACTACGATACTGTCATTGTACCGTATCTAATATATTTCAGAGAAACATGGACATTTGTTCTACAAAAATGCATAAACAATACTACTTGAAATTATAACTACAATTCAATATTTCAAAATAAACATTCTACTGCAACTAGAATCATCCATAAGAAAACAGAGTAGGAACATGGCAGCAACGCTGGGAAAACAAAAGTGGAGAAGTTGTTCCTCCCAACCAACTCCCATAGCAACCAAATTACTTGATCCAGAACCCTCGAGCTTGTTCATTGAACCACAAGAGAAAAATATCTCAATGTGCCATCTCTTTCGTTTTACAGATGTTAATCCCCATCCAGTGCTAGCCTATTGTTGCTCATGGGAATACTATTAAATAGTAATTTTCCTAGGACTTGGTCATTTATGAGCCTACTGCTCTTTAGCACTCAACTAGGAGTGCGGACCTGATTTTTGGGGATGATGTCTCCTGCATCTTGAGTTCTCACTTAGTGGTCTTTGCCACTTGTCATTTCCCTCTTGTGGGCTAGCAAACACTCTTCAACAGCTATATCCACTTTGTTCCCCTTCAGCACATTTTATTAAATAGGGAATTTTTTATTACAAAATGTTTTATTCTTGACTTTCCTGTCAAAGAATAATAAAATAATAATCAAGGTATTTTCCAATAGAATAACAAATTATTAATTCAGGGGTATTACAAAAACACTGAATATTTGTTTGCATTGGGTGTTATCATTTGCATCTTGATTTTTGGATAGAACGGAAGTAAACACAGCTTCTAGCATTAAATGAATTTTTCTTGGGATTTCATACCTCCACCATGCTCAAGGAATAGCATAATCCAGCACTAGAAAATTGTTGGCAGGTCCTCAGAGCAAGTTTGAGGCATAACAAGTCTCAATTATATAGGTGTCATGTAATTTATTTGGCTTTTGTTAGTTCTACTTCAGGTTGCAATGACTCTGTTTCGGGATGGTGCATGAAGAATCGATTCTAGTGTCGATTTTGCAAAATATATTAGATGTTTAGATAAGGACAATTTTGTTTCAGTTCCATTCTATGTATTGTTAGGGTTGGTTAATCTGATATTTTAAATTTGTGTGTGTAATATTGCGGGTTTAACTACTGCTATAGTATCTATCTGCACTTAAAGGCTATTAAAGCTGAGTAACTTCAAAGAAAAAACTACAATAGAAAACTTTGTTGATACAGACTACTGACAATGGTGCATGATTTTAGAAGAAGTGAAAACAACATACCGTAATAGAAAAAAACATCCATGTCAACTGCAAACTGCAAACACAGATGGTGAAAAAATCCCTAATAAATAACACAAACCTTATATATATTAATCTTGTAACACAAAATCAGATACTCAACAACCTATGCATTGAGTTATCATGCGTGTTTTAGGAACTGCTCTGGTATCCATCCATAGGATGGATGAGGAGCTATTTTTTCACAGGTGCTCTCTCTGCTCCACATGTTTACAAACTTTCTTGTTGGTGGTTTTCTACTGGCCTTAACAATAGAATCTTCACTACAACTATATATTTCCTTTGTTGGCTGTATTTTTGTCTTTGATGGCATTAGCAACATCTTCTTCACGAGAGAAATTACTGTGCCTTATTCCCATAGGCCTCCTCATAAAATATTTTCTATAAGTTATTTTATTTGTCTTGTCGTCTTCCTTCCAACTCCACCTGATTCTTTTAGGGCTTTGACAATTGTTCCTAGGAAGCATTACCCTTCCTGGCCATTGCTTTTTTTTCCCACCTGTCTGGATCTGGAACCACTTTTTTCCTCACGGAATGTTGTTGGTGACACGCTGTCATGCGTGCCATTGGAAGGGATTTTTTATGGGAAACTTTACAAATCAGTTTGGGAGGGTGAAGAGGAGGCATGGTTATAATAATTAGAATCAAGAAAAGGATTCATCTCCTTTGACCAAGTTGGACCAGGTTGGATGATGCAATTTACCTATTTTTGTTGTTAGAGATGGGTTTATCAATTTGTCCCTATCCATTGAGTTTAAATAAACAAGACAAATGGAAAAGAAAAGGAAGCTTGTTAGTTTTATTGGAGGAACCAGAATAAGGTTGCTTCTATTTTAAGTAAATTAGATATTGAAGCTAGTATGTGGCCTCTAATGTGCTAAATTTAAAGTTTCATATTTATATGCAGTTATTGAGTAAATAGAGGAGAAGAGTTAATAGTTGAATATCTAACCCTCTATGACCTTGTATTTCTAAGGATAAATTTGTTGGATATCAGATTTTGAACATAGATAAAAAAAAATTATAAATTTCATGATATTAATATAACATTATAACTAATATAACTAACTGTTGTTTTTATTTATGATAGAAATCCTAAGTAGCCCATATCACAAGTTTCAAAGGAATGAAGCCAAGCACGAGTGAAATTTAAAAGAACTGAATTTCCAAAAAAACAACCATTTAGTGAGAAATAAGCTGAGGTACCCCTGCATCCTTCTGCATAAACATGGTGTCATGCTCTGGTTAAATATTCAGTTGTGAATAGAAAAAATTTTGGTTACATCAGAAAGAATGTTTTTAAAGTGGTTTGTTTTATTGAACCAACATAAATCTATTTTAAATCCAAATTTATCAAGCACTATTTTGGTGTTTGATAAATATGGGTTAAAGATGGACCTATGTTGGTTTTATTTATTTTTTGTCTTGCCTTTTTCCTGGGCCTGATAAACTTTCTTTGTGCCCTCTTTATGAGGGGCTAGTGACTGTATGCCCTCTAGTCTTGGGCCTGGCCTATGTGAGCCCTCCAAGGGCTAATATGTGGTTGTTGTGACCTTCTTTTGCTTGTCATGGGCTAAGGTTGTGCCCTCCTCTAGATGCCCATACAGAGATGTTACCTCTTGTTTGTTTCCAGACTTGAAACATGGCCTTCTTGGCTTGTTTGTACTTGATGTTTTAACTTGTTGAGTTGGGTCATGCCACGCCCCATCCCTAGAGGGCATACATAACCACTCTCCCATCTAGGGAGATCAGAACATTCATAAGCTACGTGTCACTCCTTTCCACATTTCATGACCTTAGCTTGAACTAATAAAGGTTGGATGTAGTCTGTTTGGGGGTTGCTTCCTATTTGTATAGGAAAAACCTAGACTATGATTTCCATGTAAATACTCTATGTCCTTTGAAATTACTTTTATGAATTTGCATACTTAATAACAATTAGGTTATTATTTTTTTAAATAATTAAAGTTGATAAATTGTTGATGCATGCACTAATAATAGCTATATCCTACCGAAGTTGGGCTTGGTTGGCCACTTGTAGAAAGACTTGTAACCTATGGGATGCACCATAGCCATTGCCATTAGAATTTTTTATTTTGGCAATCGATTTCGTTATATTTACATGACCAAAATAGATAGCTCCACCTCCAAGAAAAGAATTTTTTTTATCTAGTGGAGTACATGATATTGAGAGGAGATAAAAGATGATTAGTAGGAAATCACTTTTGCCTCCTGTTTATAGGCTGCTTATACATGACTTTTCCTGGGCCTGCTAAAATTGATTTGTGGCCTCTTTTTTACTAGCCAGTGACTGTGTATGCCTTGTAGGGTTGGTCCCTGACCTATGTCATCCCTCCAAGGGCTCATACATGGCTGCTATGACCTTCGTTTGTTGGTCGAGGTATGAGGTTGTGGCCTCCTTTAGCTGCCCATATAGAGTTGTTACCTCTTGTTGGTTTCTAGACTTGAAACATGGAATTATTTCCCTGTTTGAACTTGATGTTTTCACTTGTTGATCTTTTAAATGCCACGCCCCAACCCTAGAGGGAATACACAACCACTCTCCATTCTAGGGAGGTCAGAACATTCAGAAGATACGTGTCACTCCTTTCAACATTTCTTGACCTTTGCTTGAACTGACAAAGGTTGGATGTAGTTTTTTTGGGGTTTGCTTCCTATTTGGATATGACAAACCTATACTATGATTCCCATGTAATACTCTATGTACTTTGAAATTACTTTGTCTGAATTTGCATACTTAATAACATAGCTACAGCTATGAGACTATTCAATGTATACAAAACATCTGTTGACCAAATAGAGTTCCCAACTTCCAACATTATTGGACAATAATATTGCTTTCTATGGATTTTTCTATAATGACTTGAACATTCTCTACTCCCAAATTTCTACCATGACATAGAATCTAGATGCTAGATAATATGATCAAGGAACTATTATGAGTATTACAAATAGTTTTTCTTGTTTTTTGTTGAAAATTTCCCCTAAATTTTACATGGATCATTATCCAAACACAATGTGGTTTAAGTGTGCAACTACATGACATGAAATGGAAAAAATATTTTGTTTATTTTCCTTGTTAAGCCTACATGCATTTCCCCTTGGAGTCTTTGTTGAGAAAACAGTAGCATTCGTTGTCCCTTCCACCAATCCGCATTCCGCGTGTATCCTCCTGCACTCCTCCTGCTTTGTCGATGCATGCCCTTTGCGTCTTTCTCTTGATTCAGTTAATTTCTAGAGGCCTTGGGCTGCTTTTAAGGTTTTTCCTCATGTTTGTAGGTTTCTTATACATGGCTTTGTCTAGGCCTCCTTACCTTTTGCGTGGTCCCATTTTAAGGTTGGATTTGACTCCTCCTTGTAGGATTCTTATACATCCCTTTGTCTAGGCCTACTAAACTTGTTTTGTGGCCTCTCTGTGACTGCCAAGTGACATACTTGAAACGTGCCCTTCTTTTCCTGTTTGAACTTGATGCATGATTGTTTTTTAGATTTATCATGCCACACCATAGCCTTAGAGGGAATTCCCTTTCTCCTTGTATTCCGCATACACAATACACACAAGTCTCCACTAAAATGGCCAAGATGCCCCATTTTTTCTGAACATTCCTATTGTCACATAAAACAATGTCCATCTCACGAGTCCACTACTATGAATTCCTCATGTCCACTTAGGTTCCCACTCGAATTAACCTAAAAATATATATATTTACAATAAAGGAAGCTTTATTAAAATATCTTGTGCTTCACTATGAAAATAGTGAGGGTTTCCTTTGCTACCCATCAGAACCACTTCGTCTTTGATCTTGTAGCCTCGTCCACTCTGGTTCCCATTCGGCTCCTTCACTATACCATTTGTTTCGCTTCCATAGTGAGGGTTTCCTGCTCCACCCTTCAGAACCACTTCGTCTTTGGTCTTGTAGTCTCATCCACTCTGATTCCCACTCGATTCCTTCATTGTACCATTTGTTTTTTTTACTGTCTTCCTTGAATGAGATGCAGCAATCATAACCTTCACGTCACTCCCTTTAGCACTTTCGATAATCCATTGATCAACATTACATGTGACCACCTCATGAGCATGCATCTTTTCTATGTTGAAATTGATAATTAATTGATACACATTGCATGTGACCACCTCATCAACACTCTTTATGCTTGTCAACCCTGGAAGATGTATTTTTTTATCATTAAGCAAAAAACAATGCACAAATGAGGATGACAAAAATTGTTCTCTTCTCTGAAGCTATCAACCAACCTTGTTAGTCTTTTACTCATGGAGTAAAAAAATTGTCATAACTTGTTCTTCATAAATAAATTATAGTTTATTTTTCTTGGTTTGAGAAAGAGGTAGTCCCTGTTTTCTACTTTTCTAAAGGAGACATCCAAACATAATAGTCATTTTTTCTTTGTTGGTTTGGCATGAACATTTTTACACATAAAATGTATTGCCTTAAATAGCTTTCTTTTGTTGGAAGAGGGGCATTTGAAGGTCTCTTAAACATTTATTTTCTATGCTCTTCTTATATTTTTTTAGCATACGTTTACTATAATATGTAGTACTAAAATTACTTTTAATGATTAATTATCCAATGCCCATTTATTATTTCTAGATTGACTTAAAGTAATTAACCTTTTTATAATAAAAAATATTATGCCAAGGTTTTGGTATTTGTTTTTCATGTAACTATACTAATAAAGTCATTTATTTATCTATTTTAGATATTTCAAGTAAAACAATTAAAACATAAGTATGAAGTAGATCAATTAATGCATAAATATACACATGTTGGAAATAACTTTTACTTATGCAAGTACCAACGAATCACATCTTCAATTTGGATTTTCGTGTTATACAATGATGACACCAAAAATGCCTACATACCTTGAGAGAGAAAACAAAGTAAAGGACTTGACTGACCTGTAACTATTCTTCTATATTTATTCTGTTAGTCAATGCCGTTAACTTGAAGTAAAACGCATTGGTTGTAGTCTGTTTGGGGTGTGTTTGCTCATGGATACTACATACCTAGACTAGCCTTTTTTTTCTTCCTGTTGGCTTGAACATGTCTGTGGTTATCTTCTCTTGACAATATTTACCTGTTTGAATCCTTTTTCCTTTGGGTTGTCTTTCTTATGCCTTTTCCATGTCTATACATATATGTCTTAAACCCTGGATCATACGTCAAAAGTAGTGTTAGGACTAACCATATGACATTTATTACCCTATTCTAAATCAACCTAATCTTTATTTTATTTTATTAGTAACTATCCTACAACTTAGGGATTACCTAAGGGACTTTTCTAAAAGGGTTTTAAATATTTTACATTTATCTTTCACTCCTCCATTTGTATGTGGCACCTGGGAAAGAGAGAAAATCAGATCTATTTCTCTATCTACTATAGACTTGTTTGTTGCTCTTTTTCTTTATGAGATTTCTTCTACTTAACACCTAGGGTTACTTCTGCTTTGCCTTGACGCCTAGGTTTCTTTATGATCTTGGAGTGGGCCATGATAGGCGTTTTTAACTTGGGGTGTTTGTTGATACTGTTTGTGCCAGAAACTGTTTCTAAGGCTAAGGAAACATGCTAACACAATCTCAAAAATAAATTCAATTCAAACTAGGGTTTAGGGTTTTTGTTTTAAATATTT
>LPNX010579726.1:121453-139552 GCA_001517045.1 Pseudotsuga menziesii
ATAAACCAAAATGGAGAGAAAAATTACTGTCATAACAGATACCACTGTAGAATTCGTCCTCCCTTCCTCCAACCCGAATTCCACATGTGTTTGCATGCTTTGTTGAATCATGTCATTTAGGCTCTTCAGCTGCTAAGTTTGGAATTCTTAAAGACTGAGATTTCTTTCGTTGCTTCGACCGCTTTTTCCCCACACCCTGAGAGTTTATTCCACTTATTCGATGGGATCTTTTCACACCATGGTTTCTTCTACTCCTCAGGTAGTCTACCTTCGCTTCAAATCATTCTTCTCTTGATCCAACCAACTCTCCTTGGCCTACTACCTATCTTCTTATTCACAATATAGTTGAACCTATTAAACCCCAAACTGTAGGTGATAGATAGCTTGCTTTGAGTTTTTCTGTTGACCACACTAAGGGTTTTTGTAAAAATATTAATTCCTCAACCATCTAATCACCCTTCAATACTTTCATTAGGTAGACGGACTCCACAAGCATATAAGATGGAATTGTCTTTTTCACATAACCCATTCATGGGGATCGCTTGACATTTTTTCAATCCATCACCCTTCCCTCGTGCATTCATTTTGTTTTGCATTGAAATTCATTTTGGTGATCTCAAACCACCAATGATTTCATAAGTAGAGAGGATTCACACGATTTGAATTACTTGGGTTCTCACAAACAAATTGGATTCAATCGATTTGTAGGAATAGGGTTTGGTGTTTGTACAAAGCAGCGTTTGCATTATTTTGGTTTCTATGCAGCTGCTAAACTTGGTTTGTGGTATTTTAGTGACTGGTAAGTGAATTTGTATGCCTTTAGGGCTGCGTTGTGTCCTGTCTTGGCCCTCTAAAGTATGAGACGTGGGTGATGTTCCTTTTCCTGCTGGCCATGGGATGAGAATGTAAACTCCTTTACCTGCCCATACATAGCATTTCTCTTTTGTTGGTTGCCAGTTTTGAAACGTTCCCTTGTTCACATGATTGAAATTAATAACTAGCCTTGTTGAAGTAGGTCATGCCACTACCAAAACCTTTAGGGCATACATATTCACTTCACAGACTAGGGAGGTCACATCAGCCATAAGCTTCGTATCGTTCCTTTCAACATTTCTTGCCCTTTTTTTGAACTGTTGGAGGATGGATGTAGTATGTTTGGGGGTTGCTTCCTATTTGTATAGTACAAGCCTAGATGCCTATTTTTTTGGATGCCTTTTGGCTTTCCCATTAATCTACTTATCTTGTGCAACATTTTTGGACTTTATAATGATTTAGGGCATTGTGTTTGGAATTTTTAAGAAACCATTGGGGGCCTTCCTATCCATGTACCTCTAAGATATCATCTTCCTTCAAAAGTTCCTCTAACTTTAAAGGTTTTATTTATTCTCCCAACACAAAAAATACATCCCTTTGTAGGCTGCTTATACATGCCTTCCTATTTGGTTGCTAAACTTTGTTTGTGGCCTTTTAGTGACTAGAAAGTGACTATGTATGCCTTTAAGGCAGGTTGTGACCTTTGTTATCCCTCCAAGGGCTGAGCTGTTGGTGTTGTGCCTTCTTCTCCTGGACATGGTCTGAGAACGTGACCTCCTTTAGCTTCCCATACATAGCCTTTTGCTTTTGTTGGTTGTCGGTTTTGAAACGTGGACTTGTTCACCTGTTTTAAATTTATGCCTAGCCTTGTTGAGCTAGGTCATGCTACTTCCAAACTCTTTAGGGCATACACATTCACTTCTCAGCCTAGGGAGGTCACAACAATCATACGTTGTGCATCGCTCCCTTCAACATTTCTCGACCTTTCCTTGAACTGTTAGAAGATGGATGTCTTCTGTTTGGGGGCTTCTTCTATTTGGATAATACAGGCCTAGACTCTTGTTTTTTTGGATGCCTTTTGGCTTGCCCATTAATGTGCTTATCTTCTCCCAACATGGTGTGAGTTTTTCTATCATTTTTCTACTAGGTTTTCTATATTCTTACTGGCCCATGGTTGTACATAATCTCTCTTATCTTGTCCATGCATTGTGATGCCATATCCCACCTTAGCTATGTCTATGTTAAACCCTATATCGTAGGTCAATAATAGTTTTCCATCTACTAGAGGTAGCTATTCCTTTTAATGTGCCTACCTATGATTTAGGCCGTCTATCTTTTTTGCCATCCTTATGAGATCTTGCCACTTGGTCACTAGGTTTTGTTGATGTTTGTATCTAACCTAAACTCATACAAATTTAACCTTCTCTCTCTCAAAGTAACCCTTATGAAAACTTGTCCTATTAGTGACAATAGCTGACTCAACATGTCTGAGTATACGTCAGATCCAAACAAGATCTATTTAGCATTTTTTTTAAATTACTGTGTATTAGTTTCACTATACTTTTCTATTTTTATGCTATGTATATTGGAAATGAAAATCCATCTCAAGGACCAACTTTAACACAGTGACAAGCCAAGTGTTAAAGTTGAAAGGCATGCAAAATATTTTTACATTTATGACAGAGAAAATATTAAACTCTTTGTCTGACACGTAACTATGTTGATTTATGCCTCATGTTGAGCCATGGCCTTATCTTGAACCGATAAAGGTTGGTTTTAGTCTTTTTGGGTTTTTTTTTTTTTTCAAATTTTACACATAAAATTAATTTCCTTACTTATCTTTGTTTTCTTGGAAGTGAGGCATTTGAATGTCTCTTAAACATTTACTTTAATCATGCTTTAATAAATACTTACTATTAAATCAAATATAATTACATGTTAACATTTAATTCTACATCTGAAAAACAATTAAATTAAAGTAGTTATGTTTTTTTGTATTTTTTCATTAAATTTTGTGCTTAAGTATCCATTTTAAAATTATGCATTAACTTAAATTAAGTACAATATTGGAAAAATATTGTATTAAAGATTCTACATGGCAAAATATTGGATCTAAAGATTTTATACAGTTGGGAAATATGTAGAAATACATGTATTATGTCTATTATGTCTTCATTGTCTATTGTTTTCTCGAATTGCTACTTCTATATAAGAAGAGGATGTGCATGGATCCTTTGACTCGTGTTTTTGAAATATGAAATCAAGTTAAGGAGGCTATTTTCAGCCTAAACAATTTGAATTCTATCGTATTCCATGCATTATTTTTTAAGAACATTTGTTGTTATTGATACCCTCAGCCACATAAGATATTTGAGTTGGTTTCGAAGTTAGATGTTGTTCAAGGTTGGAGGGACTATTCACTACATTGATATATAGTAAAGAATGAAACCACATTGATGAATATGATATATATCCTAATATATTGAACCAGTATATGGGGGATATTTATCAAGAGCCAACATCTTGAAATGATTTTGTTCTCATTATAAATTGATCATTGATGTCTATAATCATTTCAAGAAGTCAAGTACCGATCATGACATTTCCCACTACATTGGCTGCCAAGGAATCTTTAAATGTTTCAAACCATGTTGTTATTACATCCTAGGTGAATGCCTAGCTCTATTGCATCCATTTTGAAATGATTTTCATCTCATTATAAATTGATCATTCATGTCTATAATTATCTCAAGAAGTCAGGTACCGATTTAAGAGGTTGTAAATTCTATTAGTTATTTTCCAGGATCTTTGAGGTATTATAATACTTCTGGAATCCCCATTTCACATTAGATATCTGCTGAGAGGAAATTGTCTTTGTTGAGAGGAAAGTGGTTGTGATGGAGAGGACCATTTGAATGATAAGTTTGTTTTGCTTAAAGGTAGGTTGATGAATTAGAAGTTGTTGCAATTCATCCAAGATTGCAATTGGCCCAATATGTTTGGAGCACCATGTTTGAACACATGTGTTCTTATCAAACATGGTTTTCTTTCTTTATAGTTATAACAACACATTGGAGTATATTCTTCATGAGATAAATTTCTCTCATGCCATCGCATGTCCATTGTGTAATGTGATGTTAATTATAAATCCCTATTTGGTATTGTGTAAAACTGTTAAGTTCAATAAAATTGTTATCTATTCTGAGTTGGACTATTCTCTATCTTTTGATAAATTGAATTGTTCCATTTTGTTGTGATATTAATTGCAGTCTTGCACTACCTCATTTTAATGTTACATTTTATGTCTTCTTTTACCCTCTAACAACCACCTTATCGACGTATTATTGGACCTCCTTGGGGCAATTTCTAGTATAATCACTTCAAAAAAATCATATAGGCATTAATGAGTACAACAATAAAGTAGTTAATTTATAACAAATAAAAAAAATAAAGCTAAAGCTTACATGAAATGATAAAAAATATCTTTTGAAAACTTGATAAATATCAAACAATTCATTAATAGCACCATTATATCCTAATTTTCAAGAATGGACTCCATAAACAAATGCCTCTTTATTTGTGATGTAAATATTTAGGTGTCTCCACAGCTTTTTACAACTTACCCTTCATTAAAATTGTATATGATTTGTGATGTACTCAATGTACATGGTTATGTGTACACCAAACTTCATTCCACAACTTTTTATTTTTGTTTCCCCCCCTAGAACATCAATTCAATTGTAATTCTCCTTTCCAACATTTTTCACTCTCTAACAACAACCTATTGGCATATTATTGAACATTTTTGGGAAATTGCTAGTTTTAGTATCATATGTTGATTATTATTTCCATGTTGATAGGCCACGATGGTAATGAATGGAGCCACTTTACAGGTCCGTCAGCGGAAAATTAAAGAGGATCTCAATCCCATGTGAGATGGTTTTTGCATGTCGCATCATTCACTGGATGGTATTAAGTGGAGTGTACCTCTACTCAGCTCCCTCGATGGAAAATTAAAAAAATATATTGAATGTAGATTGGTAGTTGCATGTCAAATCATTCATTGCAGATAGGCCAAAATATATAACTCTGCATTTTTTCTTTCTTTGAAAACTATGAATTTTTTCTTTTTATTGAAGGTTTTGATTGAGTGAAATTTGTTAGAAGTTGAAACTTACGAGATAAGTTTAAGGGTTTAGTTTGAAGAACTAAGTAAGAAATAGAATAAGAAACATGATTAGAGAAAAAAAAAGTAATTTAATTCTTTGAAAAAAAGTATCGAGACAACATTTAATAATCAATGATAGCTTCCCAAGCAACAAAGTTGTAGGTTGAAAAATCCAAAGGAGATTGTACATTTTTTTGTCTTCCATATCTTCCATTTGTATTAAAGATGTGATAACATGTACAAGTGTTTAATTACAAAAAAACTAGGTTGCTAAAGAAGGTTACCATTGGCACCAACTAGGAAATTTTTGTAAGCAACATGGCACGAGAAGCTAAAACATAGATATCCAAAAAACATTAAGATACCATTTTGGAATATCCAATAACAAATATTTTAATCAAGATAATAAGTACACTAGATCATCTAGTTGTAGGGATCGGTCCAAAAGCATGGAGATCATTATTGTCCATGGCTCTCTTGCAGTGTTATCTTGCAGATGTCATAGATCTATTGAATTTTGTCAATAGGTTTATGAAAACCTTTATTTATTTTTAATTTGTTTTAAACCTGCTTAGGATTCTGATCCAATGCCTTGTATGAAATTTCAAAATCAAATGGAGAGGATCTGCTAACAAAATTGCTTTCAAGGTAATATTGGATAAGAGCAAAAACTAACAAAACCTATAGGTCCTTGCCTAAGCAAAGTGGACATATTTTACAAATGCTTTGATGTTTCATTTTTGATACATAAAAATAATTTAGAGTAGGATATTCTCTAGTGTCTCAAACATTTCCCTAAGGAAAGGACACTATGAAGATGGGACCAAGAAAATCATGCCCTTTTGGCCTCTAAATCTCGCTTTCATATGGATTTAAGTCAATAGAGCCATGGATTTTCTAGAATTGAGTTCTCTAGATTTTACTAAGCATGCCCTTAAGCTGGCTAACCCTATAAAAAAGTCAGTTATAATCGTTCGCCATCTTATACATCAAGAACCCTTTTCTTTGAATCCATCTCCAATCTTTCCAACTCACCTATGACCTTGGAAGTTCAAGTTTAATCCATAGGCTATTCAAGATCATTCTCTATCCTTTCTCTAAACTGATCATGTTAGTGGAGTTGATCTTGGATTATATTTTCAAGACCTCCCAATTTTTCCAATCTTTGGCACAGTTTCCATGGAGGAATCCTAACACTTAAATGCATTTCTCAAATATCCTTTTCTATTCAGGACCATTGCATTTCAACAAATGGCTTCCCATCTTGAGGAAACACTAGAGACAAGCATAATTAGTGCTCATTGAAAATGAGCGTAACTATAAATTAGCTTCCCACCCCAACTTCTATTTAATAGCCATATGGTATTTCCAAATACTTTTAGCGACAATGTTTTAGTTAACTTGAATAAGGGTTGAAGTGGTGAACAAGAGACTTTGCAATTTTACATTGGTCCATATCTTACAACCAAGTGAAACCTCTAATCTCATATGAATTATGAACTCGTTATTCCAAGCTTCTTCATTTCTACTACTCTAATTATCCATTTGGCACAAAAGGCTTGGGCTTATGTCCAAATGAACCAATTAAGTATGCCTTTTTTTTTCTTTCAAAGCATAACATAGGCTATAGCTAACTCTTTAAAAAACCTTCGCTACACTAGAATTGGTCCATACAAAATTGCTAAAGAGCTTTTCAAGTTAAGCATAAGCATGGGAAAAATGAACCTATAATGATGAATAATAAACATGGATAGCAACAAAAGTTTTTGGTACAAATTTGAAACATGCCTCCAAAAGACAAGGGCTACATAATCGATCTACTAATTCTTTTGCAAACTCCTAGCAACACTCTTTCTATAGCTCATTCAAGAAGGATTCTAATGTAAAAGGAATACCAATAAATTTGAACTTATATTGGAATTGTAATTAAAGTGATTCTTATATCAATAACAAATCAATGGTATCTCTCTAACTCTATGGATAGCAATAGTTTTTTGTCAATTGCAAATTTGATCTTGCAACTACTTAGTTGTGACTTTGATATAATGTTGAATATGTACAAACCATCTAAACAACACTCTCATTTGGCTTTCATTGTAATTCAAATAACTTCTACACTTTTCATTGTTTCTAATTCCTACTTTTTACTACCACACTAAATTTAGCTTTTGTTATGTTAATGTTATTATAAATTTTGAATTGTTATTTTATTACTATTTTATTGTAACTAATATTTTATCATAACCACAAGGATTTTATTTTATTAAAATATTATTTTCATTGCTGGATAACCATAAAAATAAACTACAATAAATAAGAAAGATTTTATTTTATTAAAATATTATTTTCCTATGCTGAGTGTCCATAAAAATAAAAATTATGAAAATAAAGGTAATGAATGATGCTAAATGGATGAGTACTTCACATGTTAGTAAAAGAAAAAATAAACATATCACATCATTCACGAGACAAATAAAACATATCAAGTGGGTGATACCATACCTATGGTGATTTGGTTGTGTTTAGTATAATGGCCGCGATGGTATTGAGAGGTCAGTCAGCTGAAAATATTATTTTTCCATGCTAGGTAACCATAAAAATAAACTACAAAGATTTTATTTTATTAAAATATTATTTTCCTATGCTAAGTGACTATAAAAATAAAAAGTGTGAAAATAAAGATAGTGGAGGATGTTAAATGGATGAGTATTTTACATGTTAGTAAAAGAAAAAATAAACATATCACATCATTCACTCGTGATTTTTCGTGTCGTATTCTTCGTATTCTTCATGTTCATGAGACAAATAAAACATATCAAATGGTGATTCTTCATGTCGTATTGGTCAACCAAGATGGTATTGAATGGAGATACTTTCGAGGTGAGTCAGCTGAAAATTGAAAAATATGTCGAATCCATGCGAAGTGGTTGTTGCGTGTCTGATAAACCATGATCTAAGGGCATTTAAATAGTTAGAATCATTTTATGGAATTGGAATGCATTAGCCCTAAATTTAGATAGATTTTGACCTTAACTAGCTAATCTAGCTAAAAATGACATTACATTAATAAGATTTTGTAAAATATAAATTTATAATAATTCAAAGATTTAATTAAATTTTTTTAAATAATATGTGTGTGTGTTATTTAGAAAGAATATAAATATACTATTAAAATATAAATAAAAGTTTTTTAGAAAATAATTAAATAGAAGAAATAAATTAAAATTAGAGTAATTTTTTTTCAAAATGCGTGAAAGTTTAAAACAATGATGAATGGGAAAATTACATATAATCAAATTATACAAAATTTTATTATATTTAAGAAATATAAATAAAATATTCTATAATTTTTTTTGTTATATTTAAGTTGCTTTCTTATTGAGATTTGGGGTGGAAAACCCTCAAGCACTTCCTTGCATTTTGTAGATGGTACTTTGTGTAAACTCATTGGCACCAAATTTGATGTTTGAAAGAAGCAGAGAGAGATGTGTCCAAGTACACGATGAAGAGTGGACGATAATCATGCCCTGTAAATAAATATGGATAGATTATAACACTATGAGAAGAGGTAGAATAAAATTTTAAACTCTTAATAAGAGTTGTTTATTCTTTTATTTGGAAATCGTAAGAGAGAAGCTATGTTTAGCAGACCTATTCATATATGCTTCGAAATGTAAGTTTAGTTTTACTCTCTTGGAGAGAGCCCTTCATCTCCATGACTAATACAAATTACAATGAATTTTATTTGAAAATAAAGGATATTATACACATTGTAACAATACATATTTGAGAATAAAACAATTCTTCTGTTTATTGTAAGGTTCAATTTCTTTATTAAACTAAAAACAATGTACATAGTTGAAGAGTTTCAAAAAGTATAAAGAGGCTTATCAAAATAGTCCCCCACAGACCGGGGCTTATGACCAAATTCACACAAAAACTACAGTCCATGACAAAATCAAAACCTATAACATCTCTAGAAAAATCATTAACAAAACTTATCATCATCAGATATGAGAATTGGAGAAGAGATTGATTGAGAAACACCTAGAGGCTTAGGCTTCACCGAGGAAGGAGAACCATGCTCACAAGATGAAGGGCAGCACTGGAAAACCAGCTGCGAGGATGATGATTTTGAAGGAGGCACTTTGTTGAAAGTCTTATTGGTAAATTCCCTAGACAAGGAATTTAGTTTGGCGTTGATGTGTTCATTGCCTCTAGTTGATCGTGGGCCAACCTTCTCATCCAATTTTCCATTCGAGTGAACCAAGATTTTAAAGTCAAGCCATAACACACCTAAAACTGAAAAATAAATATTTTTATTTATTTCAGAAAACATTATGTTAAATTTATTGTAAATTTTTTATGACCAAGATTGGTCAAGGATGACTAAAATTGAAGGTTTATTTATTTTATTAATTAAATAGAAGAGGCACATATATAAAGGAGACTCTTGAATGAGTGTTCTCTGACCCACTAGGAGGAATGAGCAGTTGTAGAAGGCTGGTTGACAAGTGGCATCACTAGCATTTCACTTTCTAGTTGTTGCAGGAAGCAAAATCCCTAAAATTGTGGTCATGATCCCTAAGAGGGGGAATTGAGCATGTGGCTCATTTAATTCCAAAACTGACCCAAACACCTAGGCAATCTTATAAATACCATCAAATTGAGCAGGAGGTTCACTACATTCTATTTTCCAAGTGAATGAACCTTGTGACTGCTGCAAACTGAAAAGTCACGCACACAAGGAATTTGATGAGGGGATAGCTAAAGTGAAATTGTTGAGTTAAGTTTGCTACTGAGTGCTAAATTGCAGCAAGTTTTGTTAGTGCTATTATCGAGTGATCTTCATCCTAGTGGTTCAGTGAACAAGCTCGGAGGTCCTAAGCAAGTAATATTGACTTCTTCAAGAGATGGTTGGGTGGAATGGTCTCCTTTTGGTGTTTGTCCCCTCTTTTGCATCTTATCCAGGTTCTAAGCTATTTATTTACTATCTGTGATTTTATTATAAATCTGTATTTGAAATTTTATGAATAATGATAAATTTCTAAGTTAAAACAAGTTAAAAAGATCCTCATTATGTTTTATTATTTATACCTTGATTTTACAGAAAATAAAAGAACTATATTTTAATTGCTTTATCAAAAGATATTCATTCCTATGAAGTTATTCCTATTATTTATTTACTTTTCTTGTTCTCTGTTAGTTAAAGGTATGTTAGGATTAGAAAACCTCCTTACAGTCAAAAGGCTCAAATTGTAGGTTAGGGTTTAAAAGAATGAAACAAACCTTACACATAAATCCCTTCGACTACACTAGGTTAATTATCAAGAGTTCAAAGTTTCCACTGCTTTATTTAATAAATAGAATATCTATAATTTTTATGATATAATTAGTCTTTGTTGATTGAAAGGAAGAATCATACAGAGTATTTTCCTTATATAACTAATTTTCAAAGCAATACAATAATATAGCCGAATGACTCAAACTAAAACTACAGCATGAAATCTAACTGAAACAGTCCCTCTTATAAGCTAAGGTTTTAAATTAAAACGATTCAATAACTACACTTTATCAAAACTAATATAGTTTAGTAATCAATCGGTCAAGTGATCAACACCTCTCAAGCCATTTTGCATCCAAAACAAAAGTCTAGAACTACATACAAGAAAAAGACCGTAAACAATGAATTAAACCATTCACCCATTTCATCACAGCATGGTGGTAACGTTTATTAGAAATTTTAAATACCTTAGAGCAACAAACTAGAGATCGAAGGGCCAGGTTTCCATAGGAAAACATCTTCTTAGAACCAATTTTATTTTACAGTCAACGCAAAGGTAACTTAAAACAAATAATAAAATTCTAAAAACACACAGTGGCCTCATGGCTATCATATTTTATTGAACAAAACAAAGTATTGGCCTCACGGCCTACACATTATAAAGTTTAAAATAAAAACTACTGCAAAAACCCTAGAGGTATTGGAGAATGCAAACGGCCATCCATCCTTTAAAATTTTTATTAGAACAACAAAACTCCAGTTCTGAAAACTATACATCACATATGAATCCTTTTGGATGTTTAAATATAAAATCCCTCACGGGTCCCTTTAAAGTTAAATCATTACAATTACAGTGACGGGAAGGAAGCTCACAAGTTCACAAAACCCAGTAGTACGAGTTCCTCCATCAGTAAAAACATGTAGATTACAAGACTCTTTAAAAAGAGTTCAAACTCCCAAAACAAAAACATTTCATTGTTTAACAAAAATCCTTCATTGACTCCATGGTCAAAGGAAGGAGTTTTCTTTTTTTAAAGAAAAAAAAATAACCATAGCATGCCTTAGGTCGAACGATTAGAAGTTACCATTGTCCAAAATAAAGAAAAATGCTGAATTGGGACTCCAGTGCATAAAACGCAGAGCCACGGGGTCACCAAGTTCAAGCTACAAGGAGCGAGGAGCACGGGTATAGGCCTTACTAGAGCAAGGATATGCTTTCGTGAAGACTGGACCTTACTCATCACAACCACCACTGACAAAGCTCCTGCGCACCAATAGTTTTTTACAGAGGTCAATATAATTATATGGAAGAATGGAGTAACAACAACAACAAAAGAGAAAACGAAGCGAAGATCTACGTACCTCACTAAAAACGTCAATGGTAACGAAGACACTCCAACACACATATAGTCGACAGATCCAAACTCAAGATATAAACCGGTAGTAAAAGTTTGTTTTACAGACCCGATACTACAAGACTCCATGAGATGAAGAACGACCAAATACCTGCAATCCATTTTTTTTGTTGAAGTCAATTTGTTTTATAACCAATAAAAAAAAGAGATTAAACTGTTTTACGCTCAGCCAACTGAACTTACCTTCAGTTTATGCGTAGAGGGATGTTTAGCCACGACAAGAATGTCACCGTCGGCTGCACTAGTGTAACCCCAAGCAAATCGTTAAACTGCTAAGTGAGGTCGAGGGCCAAAGGTCTCGGCTCTCTCCACAAGTTTTTACACACAATGAAGACTAAGCAAAATGAAAGATCGAATAACGTAGGGTTAGGACAAAACCCTAAAGGTTACGAAAAGACACCTTTTGCGATCTAGCTGGAAACCATAGATACAGCACCTGGCCTCATAAATGCCACTAAATGTTACAAGAAAAAAATGCCATCCTCTATAGTTCATAAAAACCACCTTTTGGATGCATAGATTTTATTGTTCTCATACAAAGAACAAAGATGTTGGCGCTTAGGGTATTAGGATTACGAAGTATATTTTAGAATTTTTATTAAAGGTCTTGGTTAGACCACCTTGTGAAGGCTTCCCTAGTAAGCCAAAACCTCTTTCTCAAATGAATAAACGTTTTTCAACATTAGCTTCAAGCTAAGTAAGACCTTGAACCATTCCTCTTAAGTTTAACAGTTAAACTAGAGCTTAACCAGCAGTTACAACAAAACGTAACTACTGTATTTTGTTTAGGACATTCTTTCATGTTTTGACAAACAAGTAATGAAGTTCAACATACAACAAGTCGCACATTAGTATTGTCACATAAGATTTAATTTATAAACTATAAATGAAAACTAAGCACAAGTGAAAGTTTTGTACCGCATCATTTACTCATGATTTATAGTTAGGTCTCCACTTATAATTTTTTATTTTATTTTATTTTTATTTTTACTAAAAATTGGAGATGTTACATTGGGGGTTGTCGTAAAACTTCCCCATAGCTTTCCAGAGCAAGGCCTAACCTAAATATATCTAGTAGGAAAATAAAATAAAACACAAATAAATCAATAATCAATTGTGATTGTTTTAGTTCTCTAATTTTACTTGGATAATGTTTATCCTTATTACATCAAGATAATGGGAAGAATTGGGGAGCTATTTCACCTTGTAGTGGGCCGAGTTCTAGTTTTTGTGGGTTTTGTTCGAGGGGGTGGTTTGAGGAGGCAAGTACTTCTAATTATTGTGGGATCAAACATTTTACAAAGTGAAAATAAAAAATATTCAAAATATATCAAACATAAATTCTATAAATTAAAACTACAATTATATATCTCACATTAATAATTTTTTCAATCTTGTAATAAACATAGATCATAAAAATATCATTTCATTTAAGATAAGCACGTATATCACTGATCACTTACACATTAGATTTTTTATTCATTACATATTTCAGTGATCCCTTCTGCATAGTTTTTTTATTCATTACATATTTCAGTGATCCCTTCTAGATTAGGGTTTTTATTCATTACATAAGTTCTTTTTGGCCAATTTTTAAGGCTTGACTTTTGATTAGAGGCTCAATGAGTTAAGGCCAATTCAATTTATACATAAGAGAATTAAGATATACCTTTATAATCTATTTTAGTATGGAAGAATTCTCTTTATTATTAAAAAGTGGAAAAAGAACAGCCACTCAACCTAGACCCTGCTTTGGAATCAATTCCTAAAAAGTAAGCATTTGCAAGTGGCAATGTCTACACTACTGCTCATTACTCTTTTTTTCCAAGAGAAAAATAGCAATTCCTTGTTATTCATCAGAATCAAAGGTAACCTGTTTGCTGCATCAGGTATACATATACATGAAATGGTCACAGCCCAGACATGAATGCTCAGCGATCAAACTAACAGAGAGTAGGCATAAAGCCTAAAATAACATCAAGTGACAAAATAACAAGTAGCCAATCCCGTACTCCGAAACATCTAGTACCAGAAGTACAAGTCAAAATAGGATCGCTTAACTAAGGTGGCACTTCTGGGTACTACCAAAGCACTAAAGATAGTGGACTATGCCAACTATAACACCAAAGGGTGTGTATCAATATCAAGCCACCAAGTGGCTGAAAGTCATGTTTATGGCTAATAGAACCAAAAAGAGCCTCTCCCAACGCATTCACCCTCAATAAATTTCATAAAGTAGTACCTAGAATTCAGACCAAATGACTCCTTAGATAAGCCATCCAAGATGATGTTAAATGGGTGAGTACTAGAAGAAAATGAAAACATATCACATCATTTACATGTTAGTTTGAATTCCCAATGGAACATATCACATGGGTATACTTGTTGAGACATGGCTGATATGTGTATGGGGACATAGGTGATTCTTCTTCCCTGGTTGGTCGACCACGATGGCATTGAAGGGAGACACTTTACAGGTCCGTTAGCGGAAAATTAAATAAAAAAAAAGGATCTCGTTTCCATGTGAGATGGTTCTTGCATGTCAAATCATTCATTCACTGGACATAGCCAAAATATATCATACACACCACACCTTTAAAAATGGTCAAAATATCCACTAACTACACATTATCTCCGTCGCACCTTTAAAACACGCGTCGACTGCATCACCTTTAAAACATTATCTCCGATCACCTTCACAGCTTGTTTGCAGTTTCTACAGATCACAATTCGTTTGCTCTTGCTCCATCATTTTGCTATTATCTGTTTATCACTCAAACAATCTCCATACCACAATGCCAATGCCAAACTTAACTACCGCTGCTTCTTGTTCCACGGCCACCTCTTTTTCATCCACATTTTGTTCCGATTTTGAAGTCTTCATAAACCACCGGGGGATTGAGAGTGTTTTTGGACAAGTCAGAAATGGAGTAGGGACACAACATTCGTTCCCAAATCGAAGAGGCTATCCGTGGAGCATCTGTTCACGTTGCAATATTATCTCCAAGGTATGCAGAATCTACTTGGTGTTTGAATGAACTTCTCCTAATGATAAAATCCAGGTCTACCATTCTTCCAGTGTTCTACAAGGTTGACCCTTGTGAGATCCGCTGGACCGTCAAAGATGGAGCTTATGCTAAAGCCCTAAAGGATCTTGAGCAGAAAACAACACATGACCCTGAATCTGGTGAAGAGCAGCCATGCTATGGCCCTGACACCATTCAGGAATGGAGAAACTCACTTTCCTATGTTTCGAATCTGAGTGGTTTCTTATTGCCTAGGTGAGCTCCATCTCCTACTGACCAATCGAATCTGAGTGGTTTCTTATTGTTAGTCTTCGATTGTAAGATTGATATAACCTGCATGATATATTTACATAGGCGTTTCTCAGTTGCTTAATATGTTCTATTTAGGGACAAGGACGACAAAGGAAACTTCTTGGATAACGTAGTGGAACACGCCGAAGGGGAGCTCTTGGATCGCCTTGTGAAAAGGGTTTTGGAAAATGTTCCCAAACCACCGTTGGATGTGGCAAAATATCCAACTGGGTTGGATCTCAAATTAGAAGAGTTTGAAAAGACAGTGATATCCCAACAGTAGATCAGTTTGTAACGGCCTCCGGTTGTCTGCCATTATGCTTGAAAGTTTTTGGGGCTCTGGTTTGTAGAGTAAATAAAAGATCTGCCTGGCTAGAGATCTTGGATGAACTTGACGGCTGAACTTATCCAGCATGTACGTTCATGCTGGTTAAGCCAGCTGGCTAGGGTGGTCCCTTCAAGTCAAAGAATTCATAGACAAAGTCACTCTGGGATGCCGGATTTTTTTGAAACTTCAGGCTGTACTGTAGCCCATCCCTCCAGCTGCTGTCGCTGTCCTCTGCCCCACTGGCTTGATACCAACATCAAATCATGTCTGCAGAGCAGCGTTGTCAACATTAAGACTGGACTGGACTGCCATTTCTTCTTCTCCTTCACGGTTTCGATGCAGACTGCCTCACGGGATGGGATACCCAAATCTGCGCTCTCGGCAAGCACTTTGATCAAAGGAGGGTAGGTGCCTGATGGTGCTCTACGCTTGGTAAGCCTGTTGCAGTGATTCAAGAGGAGCTTCATCGGCTGCAAAGTAATCGCAATCGCAAAGGAGAACAGGGCATTCCGTACGCAGGCAGGACGATGGGGCGCATGCAGTTCAAAAAATCTTTGAGTGCGGACAAGTAGGTTTTTTACTGGTAAGGTTAAGTTCTATGAAAGATGTATTCATTCCATTCTCGTATAGATCCGATCTGTGTGGGTAACTCATTAGATGTGAATATCGGGCCATTGGTTTATAGATCGGGCTTAAAAGACAGTTTGTGATATTTGTATAGTTTAATAAGGGTTGGAATGGGCTTTGATTTGTAGATCAAGTCAGTCAGATCATCCAGAGACATTGATGTAGCTGTTTGTTTATTGTAATTAAGGTCGTCAAAGGAAATGCAAAGGTTTGCGTGTGAAATTTTTTTGATATTGCCTTTGTGAGTGCGCTTGCAGGCGGCTTTAAAGATTATTAACGAAATTTATTTTTTCTTTCCTGCTGGAGGGCCATAGCTGGGTTACAGGAACCCATCTATTTTTTCCTGTGGATGAGTCTCTTTTGCAGATTGGATGGATTTAAATGATCCCATTTTTTAATATGCACGGGACGATCGCTCGCTCAACATGATGAAGATTTTTCGGCAAAATGTTTTGCATGAAACTTCAGAAATCTAAAAGTGAAAGGAGTTTCAATGTGCAACGCAAATCTTACGAAACCACACACCTGTTGTACTAAAGGAATTTTGATCTGCATAGACAGCCTGAAGAAATTATTCATTAAAATAACTACAAACATTGAAAGACCATAAAATAATTAGCTTATATTATTTCAATAAATTGAAAAAAAAATGGCCCATGAAAACACGCTACCTGGATTATTTTTTAATTGATTGAATGAGAATTAATTATATTTTAATTAATTAAATAAAAGAAAAAAATAATGTGGATAGGGATAGAGAATGTGATCTCGAAGGAGTGGAGTTTGTTGAGTTTGTTGATAGGAGATGAAGAATGTGTTTTTAGGTGAGGTATTACTCTTGTTTTTTTTCAAATTTAGGTAATTTATAATATAAATTAAAAAACTAAGGAGTGGAGTTTGTTGAGTTTGTTGATAGGAGATGAAGAATGTGTTTTTTAGGTGAGGTATTACTCTTGTTTTCTTTCAAATTTAGGTAATTTATAATATAAATTAAAAAACTATGTGATATTTTATTTAGTGTTATTAGTGAAATGTAGTTATTTATATTTGAGTGTTTTTATTTTAATTTATTTTTCATATCTAAAAAAGAAAAATTTGTAGAGAATTTAACACTTATAATTTTCCCATATTGGGATATATTATTCTTAATAAAATCAATGACATATTTAAAAAATGAAATTTTTTGAAATTCAAAATGCTTATAAAGTTTCATATTTGTTTTGTTTGTTTTATAATTGTTTGTTGAATAAATAGACATTTATTCATTAAAGCTTTATTATATAATAAAAGTTGCAAGTGGTTTTAGAAGAGGTCATTCTTGAATGAGAAGAATCAACCAATTATGCATGTTTGTATATTTGGAAAAGTGTTTGAGCAATTTACCTTCAAGTATATAGATATTTTTAAATAAGTTTTGTTTAATTGATTTTTCAAAAATTGTTAGATTGTAAATTTAATTAATAGGGTCATTTAATAAAGGGGATATTGTAATATGTATGTATAGAAGACATGTAATTATTATTGAGGAATCTTGATACATGCATCTACAGGGCTTAAACCATGGCACACGTGTAAGTTTGAGGGGATTCGAAATAGTGACCTTTCATTTACAACCTTTTACAACTTATGTTCTTTACCACTTGAGGTGTGCCCTACAAGCTAGAAATATCAATGTAGTGTACTGAAATACTTGGAATAGGTTATTTTATTCTTTAATGAGTTATTATATAACCCTTTTCTTTTATCTATCTTGGAATTGTTCTCTAGTGTTGTGGACTCTCATTTATTATGTTATTTTAAGACTTCAAGGTTCATAATCTAATGAAACGTACCTTTAAGTACATGAACATTTTCATTGTCCAAAGTTTTGTTTAGTTAAGTTTTGAAGTTAACAAAATTGTAAATTGAGCTTTTGTCACTTAAATGGATAACAAAGTTTGTCATCCAACAATGAGAAACTTGTGAAAGAATGAGAAACTTGTAAAATCTCAATAGCACTAAGTAAAGAAGAAAACAATCTTAATTAGTGAAACAATTTTTTTGTGAAAGAGAGCAATTTTTTGAAAAAAAATAAATCTATGCTATAAAGATTAAAACTAATGAAGTAAAAAATATAAAAGAAGACTTTTATTATAAATAATATACAC
>LPNX010579726.1:140311-165708 GCA_001517045.1 Pseudotsuga menziesii
CAACTATATCTTCCAACTCATCTCTATGTTTTGACATCCTAGTGCTCCATGGTTTATTCTTTAATATGATTTCTTTTCAGGAATGGTTTTTGGCTCATGGGTGTGTTCTTTACTATGATTTTTTTTAAGCATGGTTTTAGGCCCAAGATTATTGGGGCACAATAACTCCCCAACTATATCTTCCAGCTCATCTCTATGTTTTGACATCCTAGTGCTCCATGGTTTATTCTTTAATATGATTTCTTTTCAGGAATGGTTTTTGGCTCATGGGTGTGTTCTTTACTATGATTTTTTTTAAGCATGGTTTTAGGCCCAAGATTGCCAGCTAGATGCTAGATTTCATAGGTACATGTCATATTGCAAAACTTTGACGGATAAGTGACATTTTTGGAAAAAATTTGTTTGAACAAACAATCTTTGCTTGCTTGGATATAATTGTAAAATTTGATATTTATTTTGTTTAAACTGTTATCCAATTACAGTTTTTATTAGAAGATAGTTATCCATTACAAATATTGCCTACAAAATATCAAGCTTGCAAAGTCTTTTAATTAGAGTTTATCTCAAAATGACCTTGCTTTGTCCCGTTACAAATTTTATGGGATCTTGCCATAATGATTCTTTCTCTTTGGTAAAACTTTGACAATTTTTACATTAATATCTTCCGTTAATTATATAGATACCTATTTATATTTTAAAATTTGGAATGGAGTAAAGAATATGTTTTTCTTAGATTTGCACGAGGATGCGACAAGAGTACTCTCCAAATTCGTTCCAATTCTAAATAAACAATTATAAAAGCTAGCATAACCACTTTTACTTGTGAACTATAGTATTCACCATGGCTACAAGTTAAGTGGTTGTGCTTAACCCTTACGAAATAAAGCACAATGCATCTTTTCTTTAACCCTACGAAATAAAATAAAATATAAATAGGTATCCCCTATTTATATAGATACCTATAGATACAGTGTGTCTTCGGTTGTTTTTTCTTTCCCCAGTTTTTAATGAAGCACAATGCATCTTTCAGTTTTAAGATTTTATTTTGTGAATAAATAACATAATAAATGAGAGTCCACAACACTAGAGAACAATTCCAAGATAGATAAAAGAAAAGGGTTATATAATAACTCATTAAAGAATAAAATAACCTATTCCAAGTATTTCAGTACACTACATTGATATTTCTAGCTTGTAGGGCACACCTCAAGTGGTAAAGAA
Organism: Pseudotsuga menziesii; assembly: GCA_001517045.1. Taxonomy (NCBI): domain Eukaryota; kingdom Viridiplantae; phylum Streptophyta; class Pinopsida; order Pinales; family Pinaceae; genus Pseudotsuga; species Pseudotsuga menziesii. The sequence continues at coordinate 141,533 of LPNX010579726.1, forward strand.
CAGAAGTTGTAAAAGGTTGTAAATGAAAGGTCACTATTTCGAATCCCCTCAAACTTACACGTGTGCCATGGTTTAAGCCCTGTAGATGCATGTATCAAGATTCCTCAATAATAATTACATGTCTTCTATACATACATATTACACTATCCCCTTTATTAAATGACCCTATTAATTAAATTTACAATCTAACAATTTTTGAAAAATCAATTAAACAAAACTTATTTAAAAATATCTATATACTTGAAGGTAAATTGCTCAAACACTTTTCCAAATATACAAACATGTATGATTGGTTGATTCTTCTCATTCAAGAATAACCTCTTCTAAAACCACTTGCAACTTTTATTATATAATAAAGCTTTAATGAATAAATGTTTATTTATTCAACAAACAATTATAAAACAAACAAAACAAATATGAAACTTTATAAGCATATTCTACAAATTTTTCTCTTTTTAGATATGAAAAATAAATTAAAATAAAAACACTCAAATATAAATAACTACATTTTACTAATAACACTAAATAAAATATCACATAGTTTTTTAATTTATATTATAAATTACCTAAATTTGAAAGGAAACAAGAGTAACACCTCACCTAAAAAAACACATTCTTCATCTCCTATCAACAAACTCAACAAACTCCACTCCTTCGAGATCACATTCTCTATCCTTTATTTTTTTCTTTTACTTAATTAATTAAAATATAATTAATTCTCATTCAATCAATTAAAAAATAATACAGGTAGTGTGTTTTCATGGGCCATTTTTTTTTCAATCTATTGAAATAATATAAACTAATTATTTTATGGTCTTTCAATGTTTGTAGTTCCTGTAACCTAGCTATGGCCCTCCCGCAGGAAAGAAAAAATAAATTTGGTTAATAATCTTTAAAGCCGCCTGCAAGCGCACTCACAAAGGCAATATCAAAAAAAATTCACACGCAAACCTTTGCATTTCCTTTGACGACCTTAATTACAATAAACAAACAGCTACATCAATGTCTCTGGATGATCTGACTGACTTGATCTACACATCAAAGCCCATTCCAACCCTTATTAAACTATACAAATATCACAAACTGTCTTTTAAGCCCGATCTATAAACCAATGGCCCGATATTCACATCTAATGAGTTACCCACAGATCGGATCGATACGAGAATGGAATGAATACATCTTTCATAGAACTTAACCTTACCAGTAAAAAACCTACTTGTCGGCACTCAAAGATTTTTTGAACTGCATGCGCCCCATCGTCCTGCCTGCGTACGGAATGCCCTGTTCTCCTTTGCGATTGCGATTACTTTGCAGCCGATGAAGCTCCTCTTGAATCTATGCAACAGGCTTACCAAGCGTAGAGCACGATCAGGCACCTACCCTCCTTTGATCAAAGTGCTTGCCGAGAGCGCAGATTTGGGTATCCCATCCCGTGAGGCCGTCTGCATCGAAACCGTGAAGGAGAAGAAGAAATGGCAGTCCAGTCCAGTCTTAATGTTGACAACGCTGCTCTGCAGACATGATTTGATGTTGGTATCAGGCCAGTGGGGCAGAGGACAGCGACAGTAGCTGGAGGGATGGGCTACACTACAGCCGGAAGTTTCAAAAAAATCCGGCATCCCAGAGTGACTTTGTCTATGAACTCTTTGATCTGAAAGGGACCCACTCTAGCCAGCTGGCTTAACCAGCATGAACGTACATGCTGGATAAGCTCAGCCGAACTGGACAATATAGTACCTACTACTGAGATACACGAGAGACTGATAGCCTCTGGAGGGAAAAAACGCCCTTGAGCACCCCTGAGCTCAATTTTCGCGCATTTCCAGCAGACCCACCTACAGCCTGGGCTTGCCTTCAGGCACCGATGCTTTCTGACGAAATTTGACAGCTACAGTACAAAACTGACAGCTGGGTTACCCTTTGACAGCGACAGTACATACAGTCCAGGTTACCATTTTAACCGACCCGCCCTTGCCTCCGCCTCCGCTTTCCAATTACATGTGGGCGAAGGGGAGTTTTTAGCCCAGCTGATGTCACGTAAGGGCGCCCCCGGGGGCGCCCTTTTTACCTCCATGTGCGGAGGCTATGAGAATTAGCTATGATTCTCTTAGCTCAAATGTCAAGGAAATATTCTTAGATATTGCTTGCTTTTTCCTTGGAGAAGACGGAGATAAGGCAATAAGAATATGGGGTGAGATGGGAGTTCAAAATCTAAAAAACAAGTGTTTAATGGAGTTGGACGAACAAAATAAAATTAAAATGCATGATCACATTAGGGATATCGGAAGACAGATTGCGTATGAAGGATCCATGCCTTGTCACCTGTAAGTACTTCAATAACCCAAAAGTATGTCTTCGGTTTAGCCAAGTCTCTAATTCTTTTAGTTTCTTTAAATATATTTATTGTTATTGAATGAACAGGCAATAACCGAAGTTCGAGGGGTTAAGATGTTTAGTAAACAAATTGATTTCTTCAAGGAGAAAAGAAAAATTGATTGGCCTTACTGGAGCTGGAGCTCAAGGAGACCACTTCATAATAGCTTAGAAATCAGGCATCCATTAGCTATGAGAAATTTGCGCCTTGTTGCCACCGAAGAAACTTATTTAGAAGACATATTGAGCAGGCTGAATTCACCGCATCTCATATGGCTTCGCTGGTATGGATGTTCCCACTCTTCTCTGCCTCACTGGATTCCAATGAAGAATTTAAGAGTTCTAGAAGTGGCGGGGTTGAGATTGAACACACTGTGGCCACATTCTCATGTAGGCAAATATATGTGTCCGTTTATTCTTTTCATTTAGTTATATTTTGTAAACTATTTGTCTCTTCTTTTCATTTAATTATATTTTGTAAACTATTTGTCTCTTATGTTTGAAAGGTTAACACTGTAGGCTGTCCCTTCTGATTTGCGAGAGTTAAATATCTGCGCTCCCCTTTCAGACATTCCAAAGTCTATAAGGGAGCTAAGAACCTCGAAAAGATTGTCATAATTAGCAATAGTCAATCCACACTCAAAAGGTTGCCCGACGAATTTTGTTATCTCCGATCCTTGAAATATTTGGTTTTCAAATACTTCCCCAGAATGGTGTGGCTACCTGATTCCTTTGGAGATCTAATAAACCTCCAACACGTCGATTTGGAAGGTGCTACCAGTTTGCAGATGCTTCCCAAATCATTTATCTATCTTTGACTCGGTTGGAGATGGACCATTGTGGGATAGAATATTTACCACAACAGCTTCTCAAGATGAACAATCTAGAAATTTTAGAAGTATCAGACTGTCCGCCGCGGGGACATCCATTTAAAAAGGAGGTTGAAAGACAAAGCGAACCACTCTTATCATCAGAAGGGGAGCGAGGGTTGAATAAACTGAACTCCTCCAAGAACAGATGCATGTTCGGGCTCAAGGAGTTAGTTCTGTCCCAAACAGAATTAAGGGAGGTATTTTTTGATGAGGGACTTTGTCCTAACCTTCAACAACTGACCTTGAGGCACTGTTATGAATTGAGGCAGATAGGAGGGCTGTGTGGTTTGCCAAAACTTCGAGATCTCAATATCAGCAAGTGCACAAAAGTTGAGGAGCTCCCGGGTCTTGAAACGTTGATTTCTTTGGAGAGTCTGGTTGTTGATGAATGCTGTAAGCTCCAGAGCATAGCAGGGTTGGGGCAGCTCACAATGCTCCGAACACTAATTCTTGGTGGATGCCGTGAGATGCAAGAGCTGCCAGGTGTGGAACACTTGACTTCTTTGCAGTCGTTGTATGTTAACAATTGCGAGAAGCTCCAGAGCATACCAGGGTTGGGGCAGCTCACAATGCTCCAAACACTAGATGTTGGTGGATGCCCTGAGATGCAAAAGCTGCCAGGTGTGGAACACTTGACTTCTTTGCAGTGGTTGTATGTTAAGGATTGCGAGAAGCTCCAGAGCATACCAGGCTTGGGACAGCTCACAATGCTCCGAACACTAGATGTTAATGGATGCCGTCAGATGCAAGAGCTGCCAGGTGTGGAACACTTGACTTCTTTGAAGTGGTTGTATGTTAAGGATTGCGAGAAGCTCCAGAGCATACCAGGCTTGGGGCAGCTTACGATGCTCCGATCACTAGATGTTATCGGATGCCGTGAGATACAAGAGCTGCCAAGTGTGGAACATTTGACTTCTTTGGAGAGGCTGAATATTAGTGGGCTTAGAAAACTGGCTGTTAGTGAATGCCATGAGATACCAGAGCTGCCTGGTTTGGAAAATTTGACTTCCTTGAAAACGCTGAATGTTAATAGGCTTGGGAAGCTCAATAGCATACCGGAGTTGCAGAATTTAACACAAATTGAAGAGCTAGATGTTAATGAATGCCATAGGATAACAGAGCTGCCAGGTTTGGAATGTTCTACTTCTTTAGAGAAATTGAATCTGAGTGGACTTCACAAGCTGAAGAGCATACAGTGTTAACCTTAAAGAGCTTAATGTTTGTGAATGTTATGAATTAGAAGAGTTGGCGGGTGTGGAATATTTGATGTCATTGGAGACTCTTAATGCTTGTAAATGTCCCAAATTGCAGTGGAGTGAGGGAGTAGTTGAGCAGCTGCACCAACAGTTAAGGGATGGCTTTAAATATGAAAAAGAAAGAAAAAAATGCAGTTGTCTGCAGTTTCTGCAATTTCTCCGTTTCTGCATGGCGAGACTTGCTTTATGTTCCATGAATGTATGTAGGCCATGTATGTTCTAGGAATGAATGTAGTGACAAAGCTTTCATTGCTTCATGTTCTATGCATGTAGGCCATGTATGTTCCATAGATGGCATAGATGGCTTTTCTTAAAGATTAAACTGTGCATTCAATTGCCAGTGGTTTGTTTTAATGGCAAAAATTTAATAAAATCCAAAATGTCTAGTAACGTTAATCGAAAATGTCTAGTAACGAAAATCGAAAATGTTCATTAACATTAATATATATAAAATCGAAAATGTCCATTAACATTAATTAATAATTAATAATTATTAATTTTAATATATATATAAAAGATCAATCACTATTAATTATTGTTTTTTATATTTGATATTTAAAGGAGTAAGTTACTTAAACGACCATTTGTACTGATCCGGACAACCTGGCTCGCGTGAGCGGTCACATCGCCGTCTGATCGGTGCAAATGGTCAGGCAAATAGGTCAATCTTTAAGAACAGTCCTATGTAGATGCGAATTTCAATTACAATGGGAATTGGAATCTTATTAATGTTAATTATAGTTTTTAATGTTAGATATTACAAAATAGTAGAATATTTTATATTTAAAGATATTTTGTTATTTATGGCTTAATTTTAATTATAATAATTATTGGAATTTTATAAACATTAATTATTGTTTTTAATATTTGATACTTAAAAATATCTTTCTATTTAAACGTTAATTTGAATTATAAGTGTAATTAAAATATTAATATATAAAAAATTCATGAAAATATATATTTTTTTAAAGATAAATTTGATAAAAATAAATTAAATGATGAAAATTTAAATTTAAATTTAAATTTAAATTTAAATTTAAAAATAAATTGTATAAACTCTTAAATAACTATAGTGAAAATATTAAAGAATAAGTAAATCCATGTGATTCTCAAATGTGATCATCTTTTCTACTTTAATAAAGTTAATTATGAGCCCCAAAATAGTTACTTTAACAACTTGATCATCTTTTTTAGTGGTGTTGTATTCTTGGATACTCACATGCGGGTGTGGGGACATATATCAACCAGATTCTCTGGTTTTGGGTGTTGTTGTGGTTGCTAGGGATGTCTAGTCTTCAGGCCCTCTGGTGAGAGGGATTGGTGTGGTTGATGTGCTTCCTACTAAAAGGGACTTCAGGGCCAAAAGAGGGCACAATCTACATAATGCTCTTGTTAAGAAGTGATACTGGATTATGGGAAGAGACATTGGAATGGATGATGTAGAAGCTATGTCAACCCTAAATTTGGTGGGGAAATTTAACTACTGGGTTTTAGCTCAGAGGGAGATAGATAAGTGGGCAGAGGAGATGTGAACAGTTCTTGGATATACTCATGTTTGTGAGACACTCCTAAAGGGGTGGGTTTGTTTCCAATTTGAGAAGGATGAGGATGCGATGAGGATTCTTAGAGGCTTATAGTTGTGGGGGGATGGTAACTTATGCCAAAAGATGGCATGCAACTTTCTGCCCGGTAAAAGAACATTTTGTGTTATGTCATATGTGGGTTCTTCTCCTAGGTTTATCCCTTGCAATTTTGGAATGTGGAGGCATATGTGACCATTGGAAATGATTTGGGTCAGTTCCTATATGTAGACCAAGAAAAGTTGCATTCAAAGGACAAATGGATTGCGTGCATTTTGGTTGATATTGATGTCAATCAAGGGCTCTTGGAGGGGTGTCACTTTCGAGTAACTTCTGGATTTAGTGAGTTCCATTTTGATGCTCCTCATGCAAATTGACTGCCCATCTAAAGGTGGAGTTTCCATGTCCCGTTGCTTGGCATCATGCGCCCTAGTCAAGGTACTCCATGGCTCATAATGTGTCTGAAACAACTTTTACAACAGTCAATGATACTACAGTCCCTCGTAATTCGGTGGCCAAGGCTTCAAAAGAGCATTCTCTAGAGAACATCCATATTGATTTGTCTTTTGCACCATGTATGGTTAATGACCATATTTCTACAATTTCTATTTCTCTTGCAAATGATAGTTTAAAAGATCGGCATATAACAAAATGTCCTGTGGGGAAGGGTTTGATGGGGGATAAAGCGAGAGATTTTGTATCTTAATATGTAGATGTTCTTTGTGTTTTTTCGGACTCGGGGGTTTCTAGGGAGGGTTTGGGATCTTTGATGGATGAAATTCCTAGTCAATTAGTTTCCCTGTTGATGTTTGGCCGGTTTATTTAACGATTCCCTCTGATGGGGAAATTATGTCAGTAGTTAGTGTTGGCGTGGATTTCCCTACTCTTGTCTCAGGTGTATAGGTGAATACCAGTTTTAATGGCTCTTTGGGTTCTTCTTCAAATCAGATCTCTCATATTTCGACTACTCATGATACTATTGGGTCGGGTTCCTTGGAGCAGGGGGGGATTAGTGATGCCCAAGAGGTGCCTTCCAAATATCAGGCCCTCAAGGGGATGCTTATAGCCTTGGTTCCTTCTTTCAAGGATATTTTACTAAAGAAGCCTCTTTAGATTTATGAGGGGTTTGTTCTCAAACTGTTTTCGAAAGGTGAGAGGGGAGCTTCTATTCCCTCCACTCCTAGTAATACCCCTCTCTGAAAACTGGACCGCATTCGAGACAAATGTTCAAAGAAAGGGGTGGTCGTTTCGGGTTTGGATCTTGTGGGAAATTTTAAGGTTGCTCTTCCTCCATTTGATGTCTAAGGTATCAATAGAACTGAGGTTCCACCCTTTCTCGAGTCTTCGAACTATTCTAGGGCCTTTAGAGCATAGGAGGCCCTCGCTCGGGCTAAGAAATGATCTTGGTATCACTAAATATAAGGGGAATTTAGGGCCTCCCTAAATCTTTGCCTCTCCGCAGTCTTTGTAACTTAGATAATCCATATTTAATCTTTATTCAAGAGACTGTGACTAGTGGTGGTGGACTTGAGATGTTTTTTTGAAAATTCTCCTAAGATGGGAAATTTTCTCTATCAATGTTGAAGGGTTATCCGGGGGTCTCGTTTCTGCTTGGAACACCCATTTTGTTTTGCTCTTTCCTTACATCTATGTTGTCGACATTCAGTTAATCGAGAGATCCCTAGACTTGGCCTTTGTTATTAGTGTGGTTAATTGCTATAGCCCCTATTCTAACTTTCAGGCTTTTTGGGATGGTGTTAAATCTGATGGTGTTTTCTCTAGAAAACCTCATTTTTGGTGGGGATTTATTAACTTTATCCACCTCTGATCATGACATTTGGGGAAGTCAGGCATAGGTTGATACAATTGCTTTATATTTTAGAGAGATGTTCTTTGATGTTGGTCTTGTTGATATGGTTCCTGTGCCTTTTTATCCCTCCCGAAGGAATGGGTGTTAGAGGGGAAATGATATTTTGCTAAGAGAATTGATAGATTTTTATTTTTTATTTTTTTTTCATCTCGGAGTAACTTCTCAGTAGGTGCAACTATTATCGGTCTTGTATCATGAATTATGATATCTCCAACCACATATCGGTGATTCTTCAATTAGTGAATGTGGTTGAAAACTGTAATTTTCCTTTTAAATTTAACCATGCTTGGTTAAAAGAAAAAGACTTCATTGATATTGTTTGCACAAATTGGCATTCTAGGACCTCCCATGAGGTTGTATCTCCTATTTTTTATCTGTTTAAAATGTTGAAAGAGATTAAGACAGTGGTTCGAATTTGGGGGAAAAACAAAAGAGAAAGCTCAAAAGGATGAATTCATTGAAATGGATCAGAAAATACATGAGGTTTTCCATAGTTATTAGTGGGGCATTCTATCAAATGATGACAAGGCCACTATTAGCTCACTATCTCAGCATCAGGAACCATTTTACTTGGGTCCGAGGATGAATCTTGGTGATTTAAGAGTAGAGTTGTCTGGACAGCCTTGGGAGACAATAATACTTATTTCTTTCATAAATTTGTTGAGATAAGGAGAATCATTAACACGGTCTGGGAGTCAAAAATTCATGATGGACAAACTATCTCTACATGAAAGGATTTGGAAAATGCAACTATTTCACATTTTAGGACGCTCTTCAGAGCCTTTGAACAATCTTCCATTTTCAGTTACACTCTCAGATCTTTTCCTTGGAGGAGGGTTTGAATATTGGTGAACTAGTTACATTGGATGAGATAAAGAGAAATATGTCTAGGTTTGCTAAAGACAAGAGTCCAGGTCCGAATAGCTGGATGGTTGAATTTTTTTCTTGATTTTTTTGACATTATTAGCTTTGGACTAACTGGTTGTTGTTGAGGAGTCCCGAACACAAGGAAAAATCAAGGGTGCTATGAATGCTACATTCTTGGCATTGGTTCACAAAAGTTCTTAGCCATTATTCTTTGATGAATTCTGTAATACCCCAGTTTTGAATCCATGGTATTAAATTGTACATGATGTGTATATTATATTGGAATCATGGCAAGGATCTCAAGGCCAAGGCCCTACCATTAATTGATGTTTTGTGTATAGATGATCAAGGTCGATATCTATGGTTATAGTGCTAAGTCAAGCAAGGCTTACATTTTGATATATCATGTAAATATACAATTAATAAATATACCAAAACTAGATATGCACTACAACGTGAAAGATATGGGCGCATGATTCTAGAAGGAATAGGGTGGGGAGTTAGTCAAACCCCTGAGCCTTAAGGTGAGGCTAGATGTTAATGGGAGAACCCATGAACCCTCAACTACATTTTTGTTCCTTGTACTCGATCATTCATTCCTTCCAGAAATTGGTTGAGGCAGTTAATGCCTTAGGTAGAGCAAAGCATGGCAGTCCAATTACTTGTCTAAGCAAATCTATAAGCCTGCAGTCTGGGAAGTCACGTTCTTGCTTCTGCAGTAAGCAAGCACATGATGTGTGCCAGTCCATTTTTCCCTCAATGATAGGAAAGTTTTATTGTTGTTCTTGAGCGTCATTGTAATAATTAACTGTTATTCTGATTATTCATGACCACTTTTGTTGCTCTCACTATCCCTAAGTCATGGACGAGTGGTTCTGCAATGATTTTCCTGAATTGCGGAGTGGTATGAGACACTGGTCTCCTGTGTGTAAGGAAAACCTTGCTTTCTCTATGTTGATGAGTGAATGGGGAGTGGAGATATCTTGATTTTATGAGAGTTTGGTCTTCCATGGTTTTCCCAGTGCTGTTGTTCAGTGGCTCATTGTTCATTCCCTCTACATTGTGGTGTAAAACCCTATTTCTGTCTGTGTTACATCTTAGTAGGAAAACATGTTTCTCTGTGTTATAGAGCGAAGCTTGTGTGATGTGGTTACCTTGTGGTTGTTGTGATGTGCAGCTTGGTTTGGGGTCTGCAGTGTACCAAGACTTAGGAGTGGAAGAGATGAGGAATGGGCTTGATAAACCTAGTGCAGAGAGGAACCTCATGAAAATATAAGAGTGGCCGTTGAATCTTCTATGCACACCCTGAATAGAACTGGAAGGGAAGGCATAGCCCGAGGGATTGTGGAGCAAAGAAGGGGATGCTTCATTGTGTCGGGTGTGTAGGTATTGTGGATGCCAGGACAGATAGATCTTGGGGAGGTGTCCCTAGCTATTAAATGAGCCACTAACTTAGTCATTCTACCTTTCCATTGCCTTAGCAGCCTGGTAAACCCAAAGGAGATTGGCTTGGCTGACAGCCTGATAAACCCATTTCCATATTGGCTTGGATGGACAGCCTGTTAACCCAATTGGATCTTGGCTTGGTTGTGTCTTGTGGTGCATTTGGCCTTGTGTGTAATCCTTGGTTGGACAGCCTGTTAACCCAAATGTGAAAGATGGCTTGGCTGTGTATCCTGGTAAACCCATCTGTTGGCTTGGTTGGTCCTTAAATCCAAGTATTTGATTGATATCCTGCAACCTATTAACCCAACTGTGTGTTGGCTTGGTTAGACAGTTTGATAAATGTTACACCGAAATCTTGTACTCTTGATCAATGTGTCAGCCCTTTGCCTAATCCCCAAGTTTCTCTCTGCTAAAGTTGATTGAGATTGAGGTTTTTCCTACCTTCTTTCCCTCTCTATGAAGGTCGACGCTCTTGTCCTTCATGCTAGGTGCGCCGAAGGCGTTTTTTCCCTTCATGCTAGGTGCGCTGATGCCAACGCTCTGTCTCCCACTGCTAGGTGTGATGATGACACTTTTTCCCTTCCTTCTAAGTGCGCCGCTGGCGTCTTGAGGGCAAAAAATGTAGCTTCGATACCTTTCTCAAAGGTGCATGAGGCGGGGGATTATCCCTATTATCTAGGGGGGTGGCATTTGGTTTCTAACCTATAGGGGAGATCCCTTTGATCCCTCCTCCTAATCCTCAACCTATTACATCCCTTTAGCCTTATAAATTAAACCCTCTCTCTGTTTGGAAGGGAGGAAAGACTATGGTACTCTTATGCTAGTGGAATTTCTAGGTGATCCCTATCATTCTTTAGAGGCTTGGCTTTGGCTTGGATTATTGGATGGAAGATTGCAATGTTAAGGCTAGGTTGTGATTTTCTCTCCTAACGGTAATTCTATGTATCTCCTTGATTACATTAATACAAATCTCTTTCCATAAATGTTATTGTGTTAATAAATTTTAGAGATTTCTTCCTTAACTATTAGCTTAGATCAATTATGTGTTTAGATACGCATATTTTGTTTGCTTGTTTCCACTTGCTTGGCTATGGTTTTGCAACTGAAGATATAAAGATTCTAGAGCTTGGATAAACAAAGAGAGAAGAGGATTTGCATATTTAAGGTAGGTGATCTATCCATTACTTTTCATTTCCATTTAATTTAGAAAAGTAGGTTGTATTATGTATTTGATTTGTTCTAGATCCACTTGGACTAGGGATATCTGGCTTGATTATGATTGAGTAAATTTTTCCGATAACAAATTTGGCTCTTGCACTCTTGATCCATGTGTCAACCCTTTGCCTAATCCCCATGTTTCTCTCTGCTAAATTTGATTGAGATTGAGGTTTTTCCTGCCTTTTTTCGCTCTCTAGGAAGGTCAGTGCTCTTGTCCTTCATGCTAGGTGCACTGAAGGTGTTTTTTCCCTTCATGCTATGTGTGCCGATGTTGGCGCTCTGTTTCCCTCTGCTAGGTGCGTCGACGATTCTTTTTCCCTTTTTGGAGAGTGTGCTGGTGGTGTTTTGAGGGAAAAAATCAGAGCTTCGAGGCCCTTCTTGAAGGTGGATGAGGTGGAGATATATCCCTAGTTTCTAGGTGATGTGGCATTCGGTTCCTAACCTATAGGGAAGATCCCTTTGGTCCCTCTTCCTAATCCTCAACCTACTCTATCCCTTTAGCCTTATAAATTATACCCTCTCTCCATTTGTGAAGGGAGGAAGGGCTATGGTACTATTATGCTGGTGGAATTTCTTGGTGATCTTTATCATCCTTTGGAGACTTGTCTTGGATTGTTGGATGGAAGATTGCAGCGTTAAGGCTAGGTTGTGATGTTCTTTCCTATGTAATTCTATGTATCTCCTTGATTGCATTAATACAAGTCTCTTTCCATAAATGTTATTGTGTTAATAATGTTTAAAGCTTTCTTCCTTAACTGTTAGCTTAGATCAATTATATGTTTGGATACGCATATACTATTTGCTTATTTCCACTTGCTTGACAGGGTTTTCCAGCTAGAGATCTGAAGATTTTGGAGTTTGGATCAACAAAGAGAGAAGATGATCTGCATATTTATGGTAGGTGATCTATCTGTTGCTTTGCATTTCTATTTGATCTAGGAAAGTAGATTGTATTCTGTATTTGATTTGTTCTAGATCCACTTGGACTAGGGAGATCTGGATTGATTCCGATTGAGTAGATTTATCCGATAACAATAAACCCAACTGAAGGTTGGCTTGACTGCATGTTATATGATCTAGCTGTGTGTGAGTCTGTTGTTCCCTAGTTCCTTGTTGAATCATTCCCATCTCGGGGGTGGAAGTGGTGTTGAGATATTAATGAACGCACTAGACTATGGTTGGGTGGAACGTTGCAGCAACATAGCTAGTTGTGGGACAAAATTCATCTTCAAGATAAGTATTCTATGTTATGTTATTTCTGCAATGTACTTTCTTATGAATGATTATATTCATGTTGAATTCTTATTGATGATTAAGTATAAGTTTACTTGTGTATATTTTCCTGCATTTTACCTCTATACATGCATGGTATTTTTCAATGCATTTTGCCTAAGTTCATGGAGGTCGGAATCCTGTTACAGAGTCAAAAGCATCTGACTTAGTGTTTCTACCCCTTGGAATCCTCCTAGACAAGACGAAAGGTGGAAGCCAGAAAAGGGAAGTTGAACATGGCATAAATGTTGTGTTTCCGCACCCTAGGATCCGCCTGTGGGAGGTGGAGGGAAGAAGCGGAAAAGTGCAGAAAAGTTATAATCCAAAATTTAAATTTCCGATTTCCAAAGTCCAAGGTCGAAGAGTGAAATTTGGAAGTGCAGAAAAGGCTAAGGTCGAAAGCTAAGTTTTCCAATTCCCGAGTTCTGCACTGGAGGGTGGAAAGGAAGAACCATGGATAGATTTTCTGTTGTGTGATAGTTTTCTAATTTCAGAGTTCCGAGGTCAAAAAGGTGGAAAGCGAGAGTGCGGAAGGCAGAAGGCAAAATAGCCATTAAGTATTTTTTTCGCACATTATGTTTCCAATTTCTGAGTTCCGAGGTTGGAAAGGCAGAAAGCAGAAGTGCGGAAGGCAGAAGAGTCGTTAAGTATTTCCCACGTACATTAGATTTCTGATTCTTGAGTTCCAAGGTTAGAAAGGTGGAAACGAAAGTGTGGAAGTTGGAATCGTGGTCGAAGAACTCCATCGAGTTTTGGGCTTTGACTTTCGAGTTTCGCAGGTCAGAAGGCAGAAGATGAAAATGATAGGTTCAGTGCAGAAGAGAGTTTTTGGTCTCAAAATGGATATGTCAAAAGGTAGAACGAGTGTTACAATGGTTTCTAAGCTGATATTGAAAGTTGAAGAGTGTGTTAACATCCATTCCCCATGTTTCGAAAGGAGAACAAGGGTTCTTGAAGCAAATTTTTTTAATTATCTGCATTATGCGGTATGGGGATGTTACAGATTGATATTAGAGCTACGGGTTGCAGTGTTGTGCCTAAATGAGACAGAATGAGTAGTTGACAAAGATAAGAACATCTTCTGATACCAACATTGTAGTACACTACATTGTGGTATCAGAGCTTTTGGCTTCAACATTGGGCCTGGATGGGCCAAGTGAACAACTACAGAGCTATTGGTTAAACAAACTTCTATCAATGATATTTAATTTTTGAAATTTTTATGCAGCTAACAAACATGTTTATTAACAAATTTTTGCAGAGTCATAGTTCAAATTTAAAAGTTTGTTTTTGGAGCAACCATGAGAACTTACAACATGGATGATGCACATGATCCCTATGGGCTCGAGGAAGATGCCACGGAGGAAAACATCAGAGTTGGAAATTCTGAAACATAGTCTAATAGAAGAAGATTTCGAGAGACTCCATGGGATGTTGCAGCCACCATGAGAAGCCTAAAGGTGGAGATCCAGAGTTATAGAGAAGACAATGAAAGACTGATTAAAGCTTAGAAAGAGTAGAATCAGTTGAATGCAGCCATGATGAACAATTTGACAGACATCTAGAGAAATATAAACTCTAGGCATCGGGCTATCAATCCAGGAGGAAGTAGGAGCGGTGCTAGAAGAAGGAAAGATCATTCTAGTGGATCATTCGACTCTAAAGGATCCACTGGGGGTTCGAACTCTTCATCTTACATGAATAAGAAGAAGAGGTGCTACCAGAACTGTTCACGTGATGAGTTTAGGAAGGCAAAGCCTCCTACCTTTAATGGTGGGATAAACACTATACAGGAAGCTAAAGATTGGCTTCTGGGAATGAGAAAATATTTTCAGGTTCAAGACTACTCAGGAAATATGAAAGCAAGAGTAGCTATCTTCAATATGAATGTAAGATCTTCTATTTGGTGGGAGCGCCTCAGGCAAGTAAAGAAGCTCAATGAAAGGAAGATCAGGTAGAAACAATTCAAGAACTATTTCAAGCAGAAGTACCTCTCCGACAGGTACTGTGATGATAAAATTAAATAATTCCATGAGCTGAAATTAGGGAAGATGACCATGGAAGAGTATGCAAATAAATTCTTGGAACTATTGAGGTATGTTAGATACATCAAGGATGGTAAAGTGAAAATTAAGTGTTTTCTGAGTGGATTACCTCAGTCCTATAAGGACAAGATTAAGTTTGATGAGCCTATAACTCTAGAAGAGGCTATTAGGAAGGACAAGTATTGTTATGATCATATTAAAGGAAAAACTGATCATCATAAGGTCTGAAAGGATAAGAGGAATGAAAATTCTAAACAGAGGAAGAAAGGTTTCAAACCTCCTCACTTAAGGAATCAATAAAGACAGCCATCACAAGCTGTGAATAAGCCAGCCAGAGTGATGGGAGAAAATCCAAGAGACCCAAAAGAGATCAGAGAACCGCTCCAATGCTGGAGATGTGGAAGACCCCACACGCGCTGGAATTGCCCTCTTGAGAACGTATATGTGAGGCAAGTTCAGAACATCCAGAAAGTAGAAACTATAGGTGAGGTAGCTAGGACTATCCCTAGGATTTATGCAGCGCTAGAGGACTGCTAGGCATCTCATCAGTCAACTGTGGTTGAAGTTGAAGGTAAGATTGCTGAGAAATCTGTTTCTGTTTGATTGACCCTGGATCTACTCACAGCTATATTACTTCTAGAATTGTTGAGATTTTTTATTTTAATACTTAAAGCATAACAAATCATGGTTAGTTCAATTAGCCACTAGAACCAAGAGAAAGGTTAGTGAAGTGGTAGAGAAATGTCCATTGGTTATGGATGGGTTAGTCACTTATGTAGATCTAAATGTTCTGCCAGTTGTTTCCTATGATATTCTCATTGGAATGGACTAGTTAGTAGCTCACAAAGTCAAGCTTGACTATTATAACAAGACCTTTGAGTGCATGGATGAAGAAGGAAACCTAAGGTTTGTAAGAGGCATTCCAAAGGTGATTTCTGTAGGTAGATTTCAACAATGTAGCTAAAGAATTTTTGTAGGAAAGGTTTCCAGTTGTATGCATCCCATGTTTTGGAGGCAGCAGAGAATGAAACTCTTAGGTTGGAGGACTTTCATGTATTGCAGGAATTCAGGGTATTTTTTCTGAAGAAATTCCAAGACTTCCTCCAAAGAGGGACATTGATTTCATAATTGACCTTGTGCCAGGAGCATCACCAGTGTCCAAGACACCCTACAGGATGAGCACACCAGAATTGCTAGAGCTGAAGATGCAGCTGCAAGAGTTGTTGGAAAAGAAGTATATCAGGTCAAGTGTGTCTCCTTGGGGAGCACCAGTTCTGTTTGTGAAGAAGAAAGATGGTACACTCAGGTTGTGTATTGATTACATACAACTGAATACAGTCAATGCGAAGAATAAATATCCTTTAACTCCAATTGATGACCTTTTTGATCAAATGAGAGGAGCAAAGGTATTTTCCAATATTGACTTGAGGTCTAGTTACCATTAGGTAAGGATCAAGGATGAAGACATTCATAAGACAACATTTAGAACAAGGTATGGACATTATGATTTTGTAGTGGTACAATTTGGTCTCACAAATGCGCTAACTACATTTATGTGTCTCATGAATGACGTTTTCAACGAGTATTTGGACAAGTTTGTTCTTGTCTTCCTTGATGACATTCTTATTTATTCTAAGAATGAGGAAGAGCATGAAGAACATATGAGAATGGTATTACAATTGTTAAGGGAGCATGAGTTGTATGACATGCTAAGAAAATGTGACTTCTATAGAGATAGAATTCATTAATTGGGTCACATTATCTCACAAGAAGGAATATTTGTGGACCCTGAGAAGATTGAGGCCATTATGAATTGGCCTACTCCAAGGAATGGGACAGATGTAATATCTTTTATGGGACTTGCAAGATATTATAGGAGATTCATTGAAGGATTCTCCAAGGTTGCACATCTAATCACTTCTTTGCAAATGAAGGGGATAAATCTTGAATGGACACCAAGGTATGAAGAAAGCTTCCAACAGTTGAAGAATCTTCTCACAAGTGCACGTGTTTTGAAGATTACAGAGCCAGAGAAGGAATTAGTGTTGTGTACTAATACATGTGGTCAAGGACTGGGAGGAGTTCCTATGCAAGGAAACCATGTGGTATGTTATGAGTCCATAAAGTTGAAGGATCATGAGAAGAACTATGCTACTCATGACTTAGAACTTGTAGCCATAGTACATGCTCTTAAGATGTGGAGGCATTACTTAATGGGCAGAAAATTTGAGTTAAGGATAGACCATTGTGGTATGAAATATTTGTTTGATCGTCCAACTTTAAATGCTAGGCAAGCTAGATGGTTGGAGTTTTTATGTGAGTTTGATTTTGAAATCAAACACAAAATAAAAAGAAAACAAAGTGGTTGATGCGCTCAACAAGAAGGTGCATGAAATGCATGTGGCATCTCTTAGTATTTTCCAATTAGATTTGAGACAACATATTTCCAATCATACTGCTAAAGATGAAATGTATGTTTAGGCAAAAGACAAGTTGCAGCAGCAAAGTCTTGAAAAAAAGTATGAGGGACATAAATTGGAAGAAGATGGGCTTCTTACCTATAAGAACATAATTTATATTCAAATGTAGAAGACTTGAGTAGAATTGTTATGGATGAAATGCATCAAGCTCCATATTCTGGTGACCCAGGATATCAGAAGACAATTGCTATAGCTAGGAAGCAATATTTTTGTCCAGGAATGAAAAAGGACATTGCCGAGTATATTGATAAATGCATGAAGTGTTAGCAGGTAAAGGTTGAGCATCAACAACCAACAAGTTTGTTGCAGCCTTTTCTAGCTCCAGAATGGAAATGGGAAGTTATTTCCAAGGATTTTATTAGAGGATTGCCAAAGACTGCAAGACAACATGATTCCATCATGGTTGTGGTGGACAAGTTGACAAAGGAATCAAATTTTATACCCATCAAGTCCACGTTTAAGGTTGATGCCATTGCTAAGATTTTCATGAAGGAAATATTCAGATTGCATGGATTTCCTAAGGAAATAATTTCTTACAGGGATACCAAGTTCACTTCCAAGTTTTGGAAAAGTCTGTTTGCAGATTTGGGTACAAAGCTGAATTTCAACATTGCCTACCATACTCATATTGATGAATAGACAGAGAGGGTGAATCAAGTGCTTGAAGAAATCCTTCGCATGCGTGTGATGGAAAAAAACACCAAGTGGGAGGATTATTTACCGTTGGTATAGTTTTCCTATAATAATGGACAGCAAGCATCATTGGGGATGATTCCATATGAAGCTTTGTATGGAAGAAGGTGCAAGACACCAATGACTTGTGATAATCTAGTGGACATGATTGTGATTGGTCCATAAGTTCTCAAGGAAATGGAGAAAGAGGTTACAAAGATCAAGCAGAATCTGAAGGAATCCCATAATAGACAGAAGATCTATGTTGATAAACATAGGGTGCATAGAGAATTCAATGTTGGAGATCATGTGTACCTCAAAGTGAGGGCAAGGAAGAGTTCCTTGAAGCTTGGAAGTTGTACCAAGATGTCACCTAGATACTATGGGTCATTTGAAGTGGTTGAAAGAATAGGGCCAGTTGCATATAGACTTGCATTGCATGCTAGCACTAGGGCTCATAATTTTTTGCATGTTTCTTTGCTTAAGAAATATGTACATGACGCTAACCATGCAATTGATTGGGATGTGATTTAGGTGGAACCCGAGGGAGAGTTCCAAACCGAGCCATTGCGCATTCTCGACAGGAAGGTTGCTATGCTCGAGAATCGAGTCATCGGGTAGGTAAAGGTGCAGTGGAAGCACTACAGTTCTGAAGAGGCTACTTGGGAGCTGGAGGATGCCATGCGATTAGCACATTCAATTTTGTTCAATTTTGTAAAGCACCGAGGACAGTGCTATTGTAAGGGGGAGTGGAATGTAATACCCCTGTTTTGACCCAATGGTATTAAATTGTACATGATGTGTAGATTGTATTGGAATAATGTCAAGGAGCTCAAGGCCAAGGCCCTGCCATTGATTGATGTTTTGTGTGTAGGTGATCAAGATTGATACCTATGGTTATAGTGCTAAGTCAAGCACCTTACATTTTGATATATCATGTAAATATGCAATTAATAAATATACCATAGCTAGCTATGCACTGCAATGTGAAAGAGATGGGGGCATGATTCTACAAGGAATATGGTGGGGAGTTAGTCAAACCCATGAGCCTTAGGGTGAGTCCATATGTCAATGGGAGAACCCATGAACCCTCAACTACCTTTTTGGCCCCTACACTCAATCATTCATTCCTTCCAAAAGTTGGTTGAGGCAATTAATGCCTTGGGAAGAGCAAGGCATGGAAGTCTGATTACTTGTCTTAGCAAATATGCAAGCCTACAATCTGGGAAGCCACGTTCTTACTTCTGTAGTAAGCAAGAAGGTGATGTGTGCCAGTCCATTTTTCCCCTAGGGACATGAAGTTTTTGTTGTTATTCCTAAGCGTCATTGTGAGAATTCACGGTTATTTTGATTATTCACGATCAATTTTGTTTCTCTTGCTATCCTTGAGTCATGGACAAGTGGTTTCGTAGTGATTTCCCTGAACTGCAGAGTGGTATGAGACCCTGGTCTCCTGTGTGCAAGTAAAACCCTGTTTTCTTTGTGTTGTTGAGTGAATGGGATTTGGAGATCTCTCAATTTTATGAGAGTGTGGTCTTCCATGGTTTCCCTAGTGCTATTGTTCAGTGGTTCATTATTCATTCCCTCTACATTATGGTGTGAACCCTGTTTCTATCTGTGTTACAGCTTGGTAGGAAAACATGTTTCTTTGTGTTACAGAGCGAAGCCTGTGTGCTGTGGTTACCTTATGGTTGTTTTGATGTGCACCCTAGTTTGGGGTCTGCACTGTACCAAGACTTAGGAGTGGAAGAGACAAGGAATGGGCTTGATAAACCTAGTGTAGATAGGAACCTCATGAAACGATAAGAGTGGCTGGTGAATCTTTTATACACAACTTGAAGAGCACTGGAAGGGAAGGCATAGCTCGAGGGACTGTGGAGTAGAGAAGGGGATGCTTCCTTGTGTTGGGTGTGTAGATATTTTGGATGCTAGGCCAAATAGATCTTGGGGAGGTGTCCCTAGCTCTTAAATGAGCCACTATCTTAGTCATTCTACCTTGCCACTGCCTTAGCATCCTGATAAACCCAAAGGATATTGGCTTGGTTGACAGCCTGATAAACCCAATTGTGTATTGGCTTGGTTGGGCATCCTGTTAACCCAATTGGATCTTGGCTTCGTTGTTTCTTATGGTGCATTTTTTCTTGTGTGTAATCCTTGGCTGGACAGCCTGTTAACCCAAGTGTGAAAGATGGCTTCGCCGTGAAGCGTAGTAAACCCATCTATTGGCTTGGATGGTCCTTAAATGCAAGTGTTTGGCTTGATAGCCTGCAGCCTGTTAACCCAACTGCGTGTTGGCTTGGATGGATAGTTTGATAAACCTAATTGAAGGTTGGCTTGACTATGTGTTATATGATCTAGCTATGTGTGAGTCTGTTGTTCCCTAGTTCCTTGTGGAATCATGCCCAGCTCAGGGGTGGTAGTGGTGTTGAGATATTAATGAACATATTGTCCTATGGTTGGGTGGAACATTGCATCAACATAGCTAGTTGCGAGACAACATTCATCTTCAAGATAAGTATTCTCTGTTATGTTATTTCTGCAATGTATTGGATTATGAATGATTATATTCATGTTGAATTCTTATTGATGATTAAGTATAAGTTTACTTGAGTATATTTTCCTACATTTTACCTCTGTACATGCCTTGTATTTTTCATTGCATTTTGCCTAAGTTCATGGAGGCTAGAAGCTTGTTACAGAGTCAAAAAGCATCTGACTTAGTGTTTCTGCCCCTTGGAATCTGACTGGGAAAGGCGGAAGCCAACAAAGGTAAGTTGAAAAAGGCATAAATGTTGTGTTTATGCACCCGGGATATGCATGCAGGAGGTGGAGGGAAGAAGTGAAAAATTGCAGAAAAGTTTTAAGGCAAAAATTAACTTTCCGATTTTCAAAGTCCGAGGTCGAAAAGCATAAGTTGGAAGTGCAGAAAATGCTAAGTTCGAAAGCTAAGTTTTATGATTCCCGAGTTCCACACTAGAGGAAGGAAAGGGAGATTGTGGAAGGCAGAACCATGGATAGAGTTTCCGTTGTTTGATAGTTTTCCGATTTTCGAGTTCGAAGGTCAGAAAGGTGGAAAGCGGAAGTGTAGAAAGCGGAAGGCAGAATTGCCGTTAAGTATTTTCATCACACATTATGTTTCTGATTTTTGAGTTCGAAGACCGGAAAGGCGGAAAGCAGAAGTGTGGAAAGAGAAAGGTGGAAGAGCCATTAAATATTTTTGATGCACATTAGATTTCCGATTCCTGAGTTTTGAGGTCAGAAATGTGGAAAGTAGAAGTGCAGAAGGTGGAACTGTGGTTGAAGGACTTCGTCATGTTTTTCGTTCCGACTTCTGAGTTCCACAGGTTGGAATGTGGAAGGCGGAAATGACAGGTTCAATGTGGAAGAGAGTTTTTGGTCACAAGATGGATCTGTCAAAAGGCAGAATGACTACAGCAGTGGTTTCTAAGATGGTATTGAATGTTGAAGAGTGTGTTAACGTCCATGCCCTATATTTCGAAAGGAGAACAAGGGTTCTTGAAGTAAAAATTTTTAATTATCTGCGTTATGGGGTAAGGGAACGATACAACTTAAGATCCATTTTATGTTGTGATCTTTTTATAAGATGAATTACAAATTCATTTCCTCCAAGATCAAATATTCTCTATCAAAATGTGTTTGTAAGGAACAATTTGGTTTCTTATATAAGAGACAGATTCTCGATGCCATCGGTGTGGCTCAAGAAGGTTTTCATTCTATCAAATCTAAGAGAATGAATTCTTTGGTTCTTAAATTGGACTTAATGAAGGCATATGATAGGGTAGAATGGACATTCTTTTTCCTTGTTCTGCTTCAAATTGGCCTTCCTTTGGAGATCACAAATTGGATCATGGTGTGTGTTTCCTCCGTAAATTTGGTTATTTTAATTAATCATGCATGTTGTTCCGTTTTCAATTTCTCAAGAGGTATTCTACATGGATTTCCCTTCTCACTTAGTTTATTTCTTCTAGTTGTGAAGGGGCTCAATAAGCTCATTGAAAAATCCAAATTGGATAACAAGATAAATGGTGCAAAATTGCAAATAACATCACAATTACACACTTATTATTCGTGGACGATGTGCTACTCTTTTGCAAAGCATCAGTGGTGAAATGGTATTTTTTTAAAGAACTTTGAAGTTATTATTTAACACTTCAGGTATGGCTATCAGTGCTAAAAAATATTCCTTTCTAGAAAATGGTTTAGATGATGCTTCTAAAGACTTTATCTACAACTTGTTTCCCTATAATATCTCTCCTTTGAATGATGGATGTAAATATTTGGGTTATTTCATCAATCCCAATCACTATTTCAAGGTGGATTGGTCTTGGTTGTTGAAGAAAGTTGATAAGAAATTAGATAAGTGGACATAAATCCGGTTGTCCCTTAGTGGTAGGTTGATCCTCACCAAATCTATGTTGGAAAGCATCCCAATTTACTAGCTATCATTGGCAAAGGTTCCCTTGTCCATTTTAGATAAAATTCAACAAAAATGTTTCTCTTTTATTTGGTCTAGATAAAAGAATAAGTTCTCCTTTCATTTAGTCAATTGGAAGAGAGTCGCCTCCCCTAAAAATATGGGTGGGTGGGGGTTAAAAACTATTTTCCATTTCTGAAAATCCCTAGAAACTAAGAGTTTATGGTGCTATCTGTTTCATGGTGGCATCTTGAGTGAGGTGGTAAAGGGAAAGTATTTAAAATATCTTTCAGTGGTAGACTGGTGCAGGGCTAGTGGCACTTCGGGAAGGATCACCTACAATATATGGAAGAATCTCTCTTTATCCTTCCTTGTTTTGGGTGAGTTACTTGTATGTTGGATCAATGAAGGAAAACAAGTTTTATGTGGCTATAATCCTTTCACAGGGAATTATATTTCTATAAATGTTCCCCTCTACTTTTAGATTTGTTAAATGTTGCAAGTATAAGATTTTTTTATCGAGTATATAGAGGTGGTGATTCTTTAGATAGATGGATTAGTGCTTTAGAATTGGGGATGGTTGGGGGTTTGGAAACATATTGGACTCCGTATATACATGGACTGTTGCATTGTGGGATCATGTTTAGTGACTTGGAAAACTCATTATTTTGGTCCAGGAATGAAATCTTAGGGGATATTTTTGTGAAGACTTCCTATGAATATTATGACCTGTTAACCCTACAAACTTCATTGAAGACACTGTGATTTTTGTTAAATCTTAATCCCCTTATTTAAATCATGTAACCTAACTTTTGGTGTTGTTGATGGATTAAAAGAAGATCAAGAAAATGAAACATTTTAACAAGTGGCACATACGAATAATGTTTGCATGGGAAGAGTGTAGTCGGGGTTGTGGAGAAGGGATGGGGTGGTGGCACAGCATGGCACTATGGGAAGGAGAACGTGCACATCATAACCACTCAAGCAGTGGGCAGAACAAAATGGTGTAGGATATCATGAGATGGGGGACTGGCCATGCTGTCATAGAGACAAAATGAGCTATGAAGAGAAACGAGGGGGAGAAAGAGAGTAGAATGTTGGGAAATGAGTGAACTAGAATAATTATGAAAAAAATGCACCATGTAGAGAAGCAAGAAGGCGGTGCGCAAAATCTCAGGGTGAATTTTGGAATTCGTCGGGATATCTATCCTTTGGCATCACATACAGACTGAGAAATCACATAGAGAACCAGAGTGAAGTTTCCAATCCAATTGATGCACAGTGG
Source organism: Pseudotsuga menziesii (assembly GCA_001517045.1). Taxonomy (NCBI): domain Eukaryota; kingdom Viridiplantae; phylum Streptophyta; class Pinopsida; order Pinales; family Pinaceae; genus Pseudotsuga; species Pseudotsuga menziesii. Next base: position 165,204 of record LPNX010579726.1, read on the forward strand.
TAATGGGGTTGGTGGGAAGCCAAGTGCCCAAACCTGAGACTGCAAGCCTCTGGTTGTAATTATCCTTGTCCTTGTTTTTCCTTTGGTTTCTCTAGTGATATGGAAACAATGCAGAAGATTTCCTTAGTGGAATTAAAGCACATAGGGCAGTGACATTCATCACTACTGATGCTAGTTGAAGGAAGCTAGGGGGGTAATTTGCATAGTTGACATGAAATTGGTAGTAAACCAATAAATCCTGATTGTCAAGTGAGAATTTTTGAGATGCCTAGGATTGGTGAGATGTCTAGTGGTGAATGCATGAGTCTCAACTAGGGGGTGAAGTTCTGCTGAGAGGTTTGCGAACAAAACTTCCTACAGTTGGGTGGAGCGTGGCTTCCACAAATCCAGTTGTTAGATAGTTGATTTCAAATAAGTGTTAAAGGTCTATTAAACTATAAAGTGAATATATCTATATCTATATCTATATCTATATCTATATCTATATCTATATCTATATATATAT
>LPNX010579726.1:166501-189001 GCA_001517045.1 Pseudotsuga menziesii
ACATAATGTATGTGTGGTTTGTTATGCTAGATTATGCCTCAGTTCATGGCTTTGCTGTCTTAAGGGGTAGAGCTTGCAAACCTATATGTTTCCTTGGTGCATTAGAAGAAATTTCAACTCAAAATGGGCCTCCTAAAATGAATTAATAAAATAATAGTTAAAATAATAAAATAATGTTTATTAATTTTGGAGGAAGAAAAGAAAAAAATACTTTTTTGTTTGTATTTTTGACATATCTCCTCGTGTTTTTACTCAAATTTCGATCGGGAGAGCTTGTTGGATGAGAAATTAAATTCCGCATCCAACGAGCTCTCCCATTCGAAATTTGAGTAAAAACACGGGGAGATATGTCAAAAATACAAACAAAAAAGTAGTTTTTTTTATGATACCTATCCCCAAATTTATATTAAAAAAGTGTTTAAGACCTATATGGTATTTCAAATTTAAAGCAATTTCATTGGCTAACACATGACGACATGGAATTTGAATAAAAGTTAAAAGGCCCATTTTGAGTTGAAATTTCCTCTAATGTTTGTTTAAATCTATTTTGAGATTTATTGAGAATGAGATGTAAGACTATGAGGTCTTGTGTAGTTCTTTTATTTATTATCAGACCTATTGATTAGTTCTTAGCTTGTATGCGACTAATTAGTTTGGCTGTGAACCTTTGTTTTTGGTTTATAAGCTTGTGGTAATTAGTTTACAGTGTTTGATGAAGGCTTGTAACGATGTGTGTTTTCCTGGATTATTTATCCTTGGTTTCTATTTAAGATTTTGTGTCAATCTATGAGTTGGACACACATTTTGGAGGATGGGATTTAGTGCCAATTCATGTCGGAACCCCTGGGTTTTCACCTCTTCCTTGCCTTAGTTGTTTAGTTTAAAAAATGGCTAAGTTTTAGCCTGTTGAATCAACGTAATTGTGACTATCGATTTCCTTTTAACATGAGATCACAATTGTCAATTTTAGTGTTGATGTACTGGGGATGACTTCTAAATTCTGATGTGTCGACGTTGGAAATTGGAAGTCAGGGTGGTTTATTATTGTGTTTGGTAAGTTGGCGTCGAATTTTGACTTCCAACGTGCCAACGTCGGGAATCACAAGTCAGAAGTGTTTGTGTAATTTCTTGTTTGTTAGTGTCGACTTTTGACTTTCGATGTGTCGATGTCAGAAATCGAAATTTAGGAGTGGTAACACAATGTTTTGCTCGTTTAGGCATGTAGACTCTCGACTGCCAATGTCAGAAGTCAGAAGTCAGGAGGTCTATTGTTTTTGTTTGTTTTGGTATGTCAACTTCCGACTACTAACGTCAGTAGGGTCATAATCGACAGGGAAAAGTCAGGATCAACATTTTTTATCAGAAAGGCGTATTTTAAGCCATTGGATTTGGTTTAATGGTTAATACACGTCGTTGATGTTTGTTTAGTGAGTTTTAATCTATGTTTAAGTCTTGTTTAATCATGTTAAGTTGTGTTTAAATATAGGCTTCGGTATTTGTTTAATCTAGTTAATTAGCTATTAAAGTTTTATTAAAGGGTTGATAGGGTGAATTAATCTCATTTAGAATCTTTTTATTTAATGACTAATTGTATTTAATTAGTGATTAATAGCTTGTATGTGCGTTTATATTCTTGACTGTTTGGTCTATTTAACGAGTTAATGCCGATTTTATGTGGTTTAATCTACGCCTTCTTAGTCTTTGAGTTGTCTCTATCTCATGGAAATTGATTCTCTTGTCTTGGTTTATTTGTTTAATAAATTTTGCATCCTGTGTGTTGCTATGTGATCATTATTGGGCACTGGTGGTTGTTCACGTGGTTATCTATCCATTTATTTATATTATCCTCTCTCACACATAAGTCAAATAAGATATTTTCATATACTATATTATATTAAATGTTTATAATTTTATATATCATTCAATAATCCAATCAATATATTTTAATTTAAAATATATTAAACAAGTCAACAAAATCGTACTACCACACATATATATTTATACTTTCAATACATAAGTAATACATCAATAATTCATACACCAAGTTTCTAATAAATATTGTACCCACACTAATTTATTCATCAACCAACCAATCATAGTAATGTACTCATTAATTGGTGTATACATGGCCAGGTCACACGTCTTAAACATGGGTACTAGTAATCACTTTTAATTCCCTTAATTCATCATTATGATATGCTTGAAAACAACATACATAAGACCGACATAAGAATGCATAATTTCTGATTCATAATCATTCATACAAAAGTAATAAAACTAAATTAGATAAACATAATAAAAAAATCAAGCATATAATCATAGTGGTTTGTAAAAATGAAGAACACCATCCAATCTATCATTGATTCCATCCATCCCCATCAATACTCAAGCCACCTAATCACCACTACTTCCATCTCTTGACCTCACCATCTCATCGTCTACTGGAATATACTGTGGTGTCCGCTATACTGACCTAACCACATATAGAACCCATAAGTGGAAGTGTCAATTCCAACAAATCAACCAAGCTTCCCCAACATGCACCTAATAGTCGTCATCACACATCTAGGGGAGTGTGCTAAGCACAACCCTCCCATGACTCCGGGTTTTGAGAGATAAATGGTGGGAAACACATCCACCCCCCTTATAGTACTATGTTCAACACCCTACATCATCTATACTATGCCTTCATTGTTCTAAGGGGTATCGCCATCAAAGAACCATTGTGGGCAGGTCATGCTTCCTATCAAAATTCACACTCAAATATAAATCATAGTAATATTGGACTTCACAATTAAATAACACTAAAATTGATAGAACATCATTATCCTCTTGATTTTCAAGACATCTCGTGCCCTTTGGCATTGTAGGAACTTGACTATCTTGTAGTCTATCAACATGTGGGTTAGTTCATCATTAACATAAAAATCATGTATAAACATTTCCAACTTTTTTAGATGATAATCTTTATCACTAAAATGACATTGAAAATAATCATGTATGTCCCTTTGCAATATATATTGTACATGATCTATATCATAAGTACAACTAAACTAACATCTACATATTGATATTTCACCTTCCATTTGCATGTTCAAATGCAATATCATATTCATCATCATTAATAATTTAAAGCGATAACTTATGTTTACTATCCACATATCTAGAGAGTCCATACGTACAGATAACAATAGTCTTAATCAATATGACCGAGTCTAATAGATAATAAGCAAATAAAGTGCTAAGCTAATTCACGTTAGAGTTATAAATGTCAAAATATGGGGTGTTACATACACCCACCCTTCAAGAAACTTTGTCTCAAAATTATGGTCATTCACAATCTTAAGGAGAAGAAAAAAAATATCAATACAATCCCAATCATTCTTGCTATGAAAATATTTTATGAAAAACCTTATCCATATCGGTCCCACTATACCTTCACATAATCAACATGTCCATACTATCCAATTTTACTTATTTTATCACATTAGATGTGTTCTTGTATTATATTCTACATATATCATACACGCAAGTGGTTTAAAATCAAATACATTTTATCCCGAAATAGTTAACACACTATCAAATTTTATAGTTATTTTCTATATTCATAGGAAGACATTGCCTCCAAAATAACATCTCATTAGGTTCGAAGTGTATTGTTATGAATCGTTTATCACTTCTTAACTTTATTGAATCTCTTTTCAATAATCAACACTTGTTTTCTCATTAGAAAATTTAATTTGACCCAATTCTTGGTGTACTAAATAATAACTTGAATGCAATGATGTCTATCTATTGAATTTCAGTACACATTATAAAAAAAACACTTGTCAAAGGAGAATTCCTGCCCACAAGTCTCAGACAACATAATTATGGTCTCAAGATGAACAAAATATTTACAATTTAAATTTCAAGGCAAATCACTTTCATCCTCATAGTTTAAACTAATTTTTGTCAATTCTGAAATTGACCCATGAAGATCATGAATGCCAAACTACCACATCTACACATATACATTGTATTTTATTTATTTATTTATTTTTCTTGTTATTCACCACTACTTACATTTTTAATTTTGTCAATTCTGAAATTGACCCATGAAGATCATAAATGCCAAACTACCACATCTACACATATACATTGTATTTTTTTAATTTTTTATATACATTGTATTTTATTTATTTATTTATTTTTCTTTTATTCACCACTAACTTTATTTATTTATTTATTTTTCTGTTATTCACCACTACTTACATTTTTTCCATTGCTATATTCACAGTGTTACTTTTACTTATTCTTAATCTATTATCACTTTTACTTATATTATATCTCATATAATATTTCTATCATCTTTATTCCTTTCATTATATTTCTATTATTTTTGTTTATTAACCCCTTCCCTTTATTATACTTTTCGAAAGGCAGTGTATATAGTATTCGATTTCCATTGAATGTCTATTAGTTTCTTAGTTGAGTAAAAAAACTATTTTTACAAAGTTTTACATTACTTTTTTTTGTAATTTTTCTTTTCTTGCTTGCTATTTTTCTTATCTTGCTTGCTATTGGCTATCAACTTGAGGTCTTATTGAGAAAGTGATGACATAGTTCTTGGAATTGGGAAACATATTAAATGACATTCTTGGTATTGATAAAGATATTAAATGCCTTGTTCCATGTGTTTCTCATTGTTGTCCGCTATATTGCATATTTCTTAGTTGTTATGGAGTCCAAAGTTAATTTCTGACAATGTAAGACAATGTAATTCTGTGGACATCTATGTGATCATAAAAAAAAATTAATTAAACCATATTATATTTGAAATCCATAAGCCATAGATATAATTATTTTAAACTATACTCTATTTAAAATAGACAACTTTGTCACAATAGGCATATACTAAAGTAATAATAAACATTGTGATCATAAAAAACATTTAATTAAACCATATTATATTTGAAAGCCATAAGCCATAGATATACTAATTTTAAACTATACTATATTTAAAATAGACAACTTTGTCACAATAGGCATATACTAAAGTAATAATAAACATTGCAAGCATGATAGCAAGAAGGTACAACGGTGATCACTCTGCCGCGCAGCTCCAGGCCGCCACCCTCCTCTAGGGTTTTGCTCTCTGCTGTGAAGCTCCAGGACACCACCATGGCCACTCCAGGGGGAGGGGATTCCCCTCCCTCCTCCCCGCTCTCTGCGGAAGAAGCCTTTCGTAGGCTGTTAGCGCCGTCCGGGAAGAAACCAGCGGCTAAAGAGGCCCCGAAATTTGTCAAGAAACTTGACACAATACCAGAAATTGCATTGCCAGAGGAGCAATCCATTAAAATCGCCCTGGCTCTTGCTGAAAGAGGTTTGGTTGGCCAATTCATGGGGCTTTAGCCCTCAGCCAAAACCATAGATGACTGGATTCAGTGTAACTGGAGGCCCCATTTGAAGCATAGTGTCACATGCTATCCAGTTGGCAGAGGATTCTTCGTCTTTGAATTCATCTCAAAAGAAGATCGCGATCTCATCTTCCAAAGTGGCCCCTATTTCATGGGCACCCAAGGACTCTATCTGAACAGGTGGTCTCCGGACTTTGATCCTACTGTTGATGTACCCAAAGAGGTACCAGTCTGGGTAAGACTCCCCAATCTACCGATCCATTGCTGGAACATTCAAGCCTTGGAAAAGATAGGGAACGCCCTAGGATGCTTCATTGACAAAGCAGGGCACAAAGGCCAGTACTCCTGCGCGAGGATATGTGTTGAAGTTGATCTGGAGGCAAGTCTTCCAGAGCCATCAAACTCTCTTTAGGCTCATGGTCTCATTTCCAGAAACTCGATTATGAACAACTTCCCTTTAAGTGTCGGATCTGCCATGAACATGGCCATTTCCAACGCAACTGCCCAAAAGCCCATCCGAAAGAAGAAGGCGAGGGATGGAAGAGGGTCAAAAAAGGAAAGGCCCCCTCCAAGCCAAATGAAAAAAGAACATCAAGCAATGCTCAGAAGTCAGATCCTAAATTTCCTCCAAAGGAACCCATCCAATCTCAAGCTATGATTTAGCAGCCAGTCTTTGCGGCCCTAGGAGCAAGTTCCTCGGCTACAAATGCAAGCCCCTCCGGTTATTGTCATTTAGGAATCCACTCCCCCTGATCTCGTAATCCTTGTTGAGATGCAAGACATTCAAGGTGCCACTTCGTTGGAGCCAGGGGAAATCCAACCAGAACCTACAAACCCTTTAGCTAGAAGTTCTCCCACTCGCGGGGACTCTCTAGAAGCAGAAGAGGACCCGTCAGCCATTGACTCTGATCCAGGAGGAGACATCGATGAAGGATCCACTGAGTCCGGGAGTTCGCATGCAACCCCATTCAAGAAGCCAAGGGGCTGGAAATCCAATAAAAAGCAAAGGGAGGAAAGGTCTTATGCAGATATCTTGCAAGGATCCCAGCAAACTATTAAAATTATGGTGAATACAAGATCCAAGCAAGGACAACCCTCTAAAGGGGCCGCCCTATCTAAAAGTAAATAATGCGGTACATCTCCTGGAGCTGTAGAGGTCTAGGCAGTCCAGAGAAAGTTGAAGCAATGAGAGACTTAGTAAGAATCAATAAGCCTGAGATCCTTCTAGTTCAGGAGACAAAAATAGAGGATGACTCTACCCTCCATGCAAGAAATACATTCTGGAAAAAAGGCTCTGGGAAAGCGGTCAGCTCCAGGGGGGGCTCAGGAGGTCTAACCACCTTCTAAGATTCCTCCAAATTTGAGCTGCCCACTGTTCACAGTTCTATGCACTGGATCTACACCAAACTCACTCACAAAGAATCGGGCCATCAAGTAAGTTTATTCAACCTCTATGTTCCTATTTTGTTAGCTGAAAAAAAAGATTGTTGGGACTCAATTGAAGTGTTCCTAAGCCTCCACAAGCCTGAAAATATAATCATTGTAGGGGATTTGAATGTCATCCTAGCTGCAAATGAGAAAAAAGGGGGCTCCATTATCTGAGATCCTTCTCGGGAATGGGCTGAAGACACCATCTTAAGGTGGGATCTTGTTGACATAAAACCCTCCAATGGTAAATTTACTTGGACTAATAAAAGAATAGGGCCAGGGCACATCGCGGACCGTCTAGATAGGTTTCTGGTCCATTCCTCCTTCCTCACCTTGGGGCTTCATGCCTCATCCAAAATCCTTCCCAATTGTGTCTCTGACCACAAACCTATCCTCCTTGATATCTCTGTTGACGAAAACCTGGGTCCCATACCCTTTAGGTTTAGTCCCTTGTGGGTCCATCAAGGAGGATTTTATCACCTTGTCTCTAGCTCTTGGAGTAGAAAGGTTACTGGAAACCCCTCCTTTATTTGGGAAGAAAAGATTAGACGGCTAAAACATGATCTTAAGAACTGGGCCAAGCTTCATTCCTCCCTGGTTTCTTGCAGGAAAGATGCTCAAGCTACCTTGGAAAACCATCAAGTTCTCATGGAGTCTGTTCCCATCACTGAAAGCATATCTTGGACAGAAAGCAACCTCCAGAAATCTTTTTACAAAGCATGCAGAGTTGAAGAAGAGTATTGGCGTCAAAAATCTAGAAGCCTTTGGTTAGCAAGCGGTGACAAAAACACCTCTTATTTTCACAAACAAGCTGAAGCTAGAAAAAATTTCAAAACAGTGAAAGAAATTTTCCATCAAGGCAATCTGGTTAAAGATTTTGAAGGCATTAAACAGGCTACCTTTTCCCACTTCCAAGACCTTTATACTGCTCCTTCTGCTAAACCCATAGATCCCTTTGCTTACCCCCTCTCTTTGATTCCCAACGTGGTTCAAGGCTCTGATAATGACACTCTGGCTGCTCCTGTTACTATGAAAGAACTCAAATCTGCTCTGTCCCATATGAAACCGGACAGCGCCCCTGGCCCAGATGGATTCACAGCCAGATTTTACTCTAATTGTTGGGATATAATCAAATATGATCTTCTCCAGATGGTAAGGAACTCCCAAATCCACCACAAGTTGGGAGGGAGTACAAACTCCTCTTTCTTAGCCTTGATCCCGAAGGAGATAAGGGCCACTAATTTCTCCAGGTTCCGACCCATCTCTCTCTGCAACACAGGATACAAGCTGGTTACTAAGATTATAGCCAATAGGATCAAAAAAATTCTGCCGAGGATCATTCCCGAGAATCAAGGAGGTTTCATAAAGGGAAGGAAAATTCTAGACAATGTTATTCTTGTTCAAGAGGCCATTCATTCTAGCGTCCTCCGAAAAGAGAAAGGAATGGTAGTGAAACTAGATCTTGCCAATGCATTTGATAGAGTAAGACACGATTATCTCTTCCTGGTGATGGAGAAATTCGGGTTTTCCCCTGATCTCATTGGATGGATTAAGGGATGCATCTGTTCCCCTTGGATAGCCCCTTTGGTCAACGGGAGATCGACAAACTTTTTCCAGGCCTCAAGAGGGCTGCGTTAGGGATGCCCCCTGTCTCCACTCCTCTATTCCATTCAGGCATCAGTGCTCAGCTTCCAACTAAACAATTTTCAGCAAGATCTTTCCCTCCCTGGTCTTCGTATAGCTCCAAATGTAAAGGACATAAATCATGCCCAATTTGCAGATGATACTCTGCTGTTGGGAGGAGTCAGATTCCACTCTGCAAGGAGCTTCAAGAAGGAGCTAGAAACCTATATTCAGGTCTTAGGAAGTAATATCAACCTGCAAAAAAGAAAAATATATTGCTGGAACCGCTCTGTAGCAGAAATTGGAAGAATCTCTAGAGTTCTAGAAATGGAAAGCTCACAGAATTGGGACTCCTTCACATACCTTGGCGTCCCAATTTTTAAATCTTCCATCAAAACAGTGAACTGGAACCCCATCATTGACAAGTTAAAAGCAAAGATTCAGAAGTGGGGGGCTGGTTGGCTTACCCTAGCAGGAAAACTTGTATTGTTGAAATCTGTTCTTTCCAGTATCCCTATTTACCAATCTTCTATTCTTTTGGCCCCCACTACAGTCATCGGTAAGATTGAAAGTCTCTTCAAAAAATTTATGTGGGAAGGAGGAAAAGGAAATCTGAAAAAGCTACATCTTGTTAGTTGGAATAAAATCCAAAGACCTTACAGAGAAGGAGGCCTTCAAGTTAGAAGTATTCATACTCAGAATTTAGCTATGGGAACCAAACTCCTTTGGTAGCTGGTCTCCGGGAGATCTAGCTGGAGCAAAAAGGTTCCGTGGAAAAAATACTTCACAGGCCAGAGACAGCGGTGCTTAGATAAAAATCCTCCAAATAAAAAAGGCTCCCCTATCTTTAAACTCTATCTCAAAGCATTGGAACACTTCAGATCCTTATTGTATTGGATTCCTGGTAACAGGAAAAGAATCAAAGTTTGGGAAGATTCAATCCTTGGGGAAGAGCCATTGGGGCAAAACCTTGGAATACAGAATATAAAACAGTGGCTTCAGGAGCAGCAGGTCTTCACTCTATGGGATCTTTCTACCTGGGATAATGAAAACAACTGGATTGATTGGAATTTAGGTGGCCACCCCCCTAGGCTTGAAGAGGAGGCAAAGCTTCTGTCCAAGCTCCTGCAAGGAAAAGCTCCCCTAAACCAAGCTGGCAGCGATAAGAGAGGTTGGGGAACATAAACTGGAAGTTTCACTACAGCTGAAGGCTATTGATCTTTAATGGCGGTTCCTCATGTTGTCCAAATCCTATCGAATGGAATTTCGTTTGGTCCACCTTTTCCATCCCGAAAGTTGACCTTTTTTGCTGGAATATAGTGCACAGAAGTATCCTCACTGCAAAGAACCTAAGGAAGAGAGGCCTGGAAGGCCCCTCAAGATGTTCCCTGTGTAAGAATTATGAAGAAAATATCGACCATTTACTGCTTTCCCGTCCTTTCTCCAGAGAGGTATGGAAAGAAGTCCTCCCCAAGAATCTTCCCAACTTTGTTATGCTCGTTTTAACTGCAGATCTCTTTTCCAGATGGGCTGATTCTTCTCCTTTTCAACTTTCCAAAAAGGACCTGCTCAAAACTGTTTGGATGTTTCTCCCTAAGTTTATATATCTAGAAACTGTGGCTCGAAAGGAACAATAGACTATTCAGAAGTGTGGAGAATCCTCCCTCAAAGGTCACAATGAAAGCCAAAGTTCTCCTTGAAGAGGCACTGGATCAAAAACCTGCTCTCTGAAATGCTAAGCCGTTGGATGATAGGGAATCTACATGGCTTTCAGCACTAGCTACAAGTGTTCAAACAACCCCCCCTACCAGGACTCCAGCTCTAGCTGAATGGGAAATTCGAATGGATGAAGAGGACTTTCTAAAATGGAGACTCTCGCTGGAGGTTCACTGTCTGTTTTTCGATGGTGCTTCTAAGGGAAACCCAGGTCCTTCGGGTGGAGGAGGAGTGATCCTCACGCCCTCAGGCTCCATTCGATCCACCTTTGCCTGGGGATTGGGAGTGGAATCTAACAACTTTGCTGAATTTTATGCTCTGTGGCAGGGTCTCCGACAAGCAATCAGCCTAAAAATTCAAGCTATCTCAGTCTTTGGGGACTCCAAACTTGTGGTGCAGGCCTTGCGCATGAAGTCTCGTCCATCTAACCTCCACATGAATCGGATCTACCAGAAAATATTGATCTTAGTTGGCAAGTTTCAACTATAATATTCTTCCATGTGCTTCGACATCTCAACAAGCAAGATGATCTCGAGGCCAACTATGCTTCGCTCTTGAGCAGGAGCTCTATCTCTGTCAATGGGAATGATTCCACCTGCAACATCCCATGACTTCGCTAGGACCGATCTTGTCCTATGTGATCTCTGCAATCAGTGTACCATTGATCTTTGTTCCAGACTTATCCTCATGATCCCTTGGACTATAGCATGGCCTGCTTGTTTCTCTTGTGAAACCCGTGACCCTCTCGTACACCTCAGACCTCTTTTAAGACAAGCTATCAGCTCTTCTCTCCAGGTGATCCATCCTTATCTTCTCGGTAGTGCCCCTTCTGTTGCCCTCCTGGACTTATGGCCTATTTTGGATCTACCTCGTCGAAGAAGCCCTCCATGGAAGAACGTCTGGGTGAACTGGAACAATCTCTGGGAAAGCTCCATACTCATCTCAAGGAGCAGGGCATCCTGCCATGTCCCTCCTCTAGCTCAAATGGGAAAATCTTGGATTCCATCAATAAAGATCTGTGTAAACTCTGAGAAGACTTTGAATCCTCTTCAGAGGAACACACTAACTTCAAAGAAGACGTCTCCATCCAATTCAAAGATGCTGTGAACACGTTTGGAGATTATGGAAGAAGAATTGCTGCTCTGGAGCTCGCCGTCAAGAAGATCCTCACCAACCTGGGAATCAAATGACAATTGGATCATATCAAAATCTCACTCCTCTTCAAATGTGTTTTCTAGATTCTCACTGATCAGTTGTTGTAATTTCCTTGACTACATTTACATTCCTACTCTTCTTATGCATTATCGTTCCTCTTGCATTATTGTAACATTGTGGGCAATCTGTTGTACCAACTGGATTCTAGTTTTTGTTGACTTTGACCATCATTGGACTCTGCCACTCATGACAGAGCATTTTTCCTTGCTCAGGGAATCTCCCAGTGTAACACAGCCTCCGGAAGTTGATTTTCGGCCTACTATTAATCTATCCATCAGTTGCAGTCTAAAAAAATAAAAATAAAAAATAAACATTGCAAGCATATACTAGAGTAAACATAAATATTTGATCTCTTTATAGGATAAATTTATATGATCTCACCTCCTTCATATGAGCTCACTACCTCGGCGGTCATGTCACTGGAAATTGATTACAACTACTAATTGATTGCATAGTTTCACTGCTTACAACACAGTTTCATCGCTTACACCTCCTCACCGCCTACTGCATATTACCGATATAAATACTTTGATGAAGTTGTTTCAATATCTTCACCATCAATGAGATATTTGTCATTGCTCTCAAGTGTCTGCACTTCACAGGTTTCCTGTAACATTATTCTTATTCTTATGAATTGCATGAAATACTTACATTGTTCTCTTAGCTAAAAGCTAAGAATTTTTTTCTTATGGTGCTGAGTGATTGAGTTAATTTGCAGGGTTCATGGTTCATTTGATTTCATTTGATTTTCATTTCTTAGGGAGTGCAAGGGCCATCAACATATGTATTGGGGATGTCAATAACAAATACCTACACTATGGAAGAGGTGAGATCTATTTCTGCATGCTTAATATAAAACTAGATATAACTAGATATATAGGTGAGATCTATTTCTACATGCTTAATATAAAACTAGATAAATGTATATGTAGACTTGCAACTACCTTCCAAGAGATTGAAACTACTGCAACTGCTTACAAATAGGACTTTGCAAGGTTGGTTAATTTCTTCCTCCAAACCATTTAAGTCTTCCTCTTCTCGAAATAGTGTCCGGTCTCAAAATAGTTCCAAATATACGGCACCTTGTGCCTCTTGTGGAGAATACACAACCATTGGAAGACACGAGAATTTTTGAATTGCCCCACACAACCATCAGACCAAATCCAATGTTGTTCCATCTATATATTGTTATCCTCCAAGTGTTTGTAGAACAATTGAAAGCTATTTTGTACAAAAGCCAAGTCATGACACCTATCATCACTTATGTAAAAGTGATACTCCTTCAATATAACCCTGTTCTCTTCAGTACTATCTTCCTTATGTTTATAGGTGATATGGACCATTATGCTGACCTGATTTGAGTGATAATATTGACTCTGAATCTCGTTTTGTGGTTGAAGAGTGTAGTTTTCCGCAAAATTGACCACTGATAATATAGTTCCAATAGGAAATGTATTCCTGCACGCTCTAAACTGCTCATCTTGCCAACGAGCCACATGTACATGCTTTACATACTGTTGTGTCTTTTCAAAGAATTCCTCCATGAAGTTGCATACCAGTACCTGGTAGATCAACATTAAAGATTTATAGATCAATAGGTTGTTACATATATGAAGTAGCAATAAATATGAATAGGAAAAAATACTATTCAGGAACTCGTTGCTAACCTGAGAGGTGACCAATTGTATTTTTTTCCTTTCATTCCCTCCACCGATATCATACGTGACATATTTGAATGAATGCAAGTTCACTTCATGTCTCCCAAGTTCATGCTCATCGGTGACATGTATGCATTTGTCCAAAAATGCCATTCCACAACACCTTGGGCATGTCCCATCTACGCAAGGCCTTTGATAAAATGTGTAACCTTCTGTCCTTCTACACAAGATGCTATGGATAAAATCTCTAGATGATGTCGGTGGCAATGTAGTTGGGCATTCCTGCACAAGAGTGTTATGAAAAACATGCAATATATGTATATATGTATCATAATAATAAGCGTACTCAATGTGATATCGACAAAAACATGTGTTACGAGTTGTGTTTATTTTAACATACCATGGTTTGCACTTCTCGAAGGATCTTTGGCCCAAGTTAAGTTCATTATGTTCATGCCTAAACCTCTCATATAATTTTGTTTGTGTCATGTCAAGAAAATGTTTAATGTGGGGCTCATGGTCCCTTGAACCCATTCTCAATTTTAGTACATCTTTTTGGTTGGATGAAGGTGTTGATGTATTTGTAACTTTGGAATGTATTCATCTATGTATCTTATGTCTTGTACCCCAATGTTTATTTTGGGATGTGTCTGTAATTTAATTGAGTCATGATGTCATGCCCCAATGTTCCGATCAGGAGGATCTATAATGTAAACAAGTCATGTCAAGTCATTGTGGGTAACCCTCCTATTGTCTAAGGGTTAAAGTCCCCGTAGTTCCGGGGAACTAGGGTTATTAGACTCACCTAGTGAAGTCAGCCCTAGTAGGGTTTTAGTCATGCCAGGAAGCAGTATAAATAGAGAGGTGACCTCTCTATTTAACACACATCTCATACACACTCAAGTGTGTGCATAGTTGAGGAAGGAAAAGACACTGGGGCTAGTTAGAAAGAAGGTTACTACTGTCGGGAGATCATCTTACTGTTTTGGGATTTTCTATTTTGGTGCTGATTCTATCTCTGAGGAAGTTGCAGGGTTTTCACCATTTATGGTTTCCCCGAGGAAAAAAACTGTGTTCATTGTCTCTTGTGTTTGATTGTTGTGCTTGTTATTCTCTCAGTTAAAGATCCTAATAATGCTAGCTTAATGTTAAAAATCTAACATGGTATCAGAGCTAACCTGAGAAGAAGACACTGTGCAACTGCAGGAACTAGGGCTTCCTAATTTGTGGACCTTCCTCCACAGATTTTTAGAAAAAGTAAGGTGGAATAACTCTCCTCCTTAGGGCGCATCTTTCTATCGAAGCAGAATCCAATTCTGAGGTTTTTCAGTTTTGGACCCGACACTCCTGCCAGAAATTAGGGCTTTTCACAGAAGAGGAATTTTTCAGTGAGCCCAGGCCTGGATTGATCTCCTCCCCAAAATCAAAGTTAGGGATCAATTTCAAAGCATTTGGTTGGACAAAACTCCGAAAAAGCAAAACCCTAATTTGCTCCTGAACTAGTACTGCAGGATTTTAGCTCCAAATCTAGATCCGACATCTTGACCTGGCAAGATCTAAATCTTTTGTATTTCCATTTGAGGTTCTCAGTTAAGATGTATCATCATACCAAGCTTGATGAAAATATTGAGGAAGCTGATAACTTCTGAGCCTGGAAGTATAGGATCTCCCTGGTTCTAGTAGAGAATGAGTTGGACTCCTACATCAATGAGGAGGTTCCAGTTCCAGAGGGAGATGAGGCTAAGGCCTTACATAAGAAGAAGTTGGTTATGGAAAAGAGGATCATTGCTAATTCTATCAAGGATCGCCTTATACCACAGGCGTCCTCCCTCAAGACACCTAAATCTATGTTTGATTCCCTAACCAAATTGTTTGAAGGGAAGAACATAAACCGGAAGATGACTCTGAGGAATCAACTGAAGAATTTGGAAGATCCAGAATGCAGAGACCATCCAGTATTACCTCACAATGGTTTCTCAGATCAAGGAACAATTGGAAGCAGTAGATGAAGAAGTGGAGAATGCAGAAATTGTGATGACCACCTTGAATGGTCTCCCTAGGAAATGGGATTCCTTCATTCAAGGGATTTGTGCCAGGAAGAAGTTAGTCAAGTTTAGCAAACTATGGGAAGAATGTTCTCAAGAAGAAGCTCAGATAGTAGCTCGAGAAGAGAACATGGAAAGTGAAGATCAAGCTCTCATATTAAAATCCAAGAAACCCAGATCCAACCATCACAGAAAGGATGATGAACCTTCATCAAAGAGAACTAGATATGAAAGTGAAGATTCTTCAAGTGAGGAAGAATATGTTTTGATTTCCGCTCTCACAGGAAACATTACTCATGGAAGCAATGACTGGCTTATAGATAGTGGGGCTTCCAAACATATGACTGGATTCAAGGAATCCTTTGTGAAACTTTCAGAAATTGAATCACCCCACAAGGTGAAGCTAGGAGATGACTACTAGTATCCAATAAAAGGTAGTGGGGAATCCTCCTATAAACTAGACTCTGGAAAGTCTATGACAATGAAGGAAGTGTTGTTTGTTCTAGGACTCAAGAAGAACCTTCTCTCCATATCTGCATTAGATGCAAAAGAAATGGGGGTTGCATTCATAGATGGTCAAGTCATCATGTGGCCAAAAGGAAAGACTATTGATGATGCAATAGTGATTGGTGAACAAGAAGGAGGTTTGTACAAATTGAAGGGCCATCCAGAACAAGCCTTGGTCCATGACATAGTAGAGCCAAATGAACTTTGGCATATAAGGATTGCACATATGCATTACAGAGCACTACCTCTTGAAGGCAAAGCTGTTGAAGGTCTTCCAGAAATACAAGCAAAACATGATGGGGTCTGCAAAGGATGTGCGAAAGGAAAGAACACAAAGAAGACATTTCCAAGTAGTGAAAGCAAAGCAAAAGGAATCTTGGAAATCATCCACTCCAATGTATGTGGTCCTATGTCATCAAGCTCACTAATCGGGTATGTATACTATGTCTCTTTCATTGATGACTTTTCTAGGAAGACATGGGTTTACTTCATGAAGAACAAAGACAAAGTATTCAGCAAGTTCAAGGAATTCAAAGCCTTGATCGAGAATCACACTGAAAAGAATATCAATACCTTTCGATCAGATAATGGTGGAGAATTCACTTCGAATGAATTCAAAGAGATATGTAAAGAATCAGGGATTAAGAGGGAGTTTTCCACTCCTTATAATCCACAACATAATGGGATTGTAGAAAGGAATAATAGAACTATCATGGAAGCTGCAAGAGCAATGCTTCATGATCAAGATCTCCCTATGCATCTTTGGGCGGAAGCTTCCAGAACAGCGGTGTATGTACAGAACCGTACTCCACATAGAGTACTCGAGAACAAGACTTATGAAGAAGTCTTCTCCGACAAGAAACTAGAAGTCAGCCATCTCAGAATATTCGGCTGTCCTATGTACATACATATTCCAAAAGAGAAGAGAACAAAATTAGATCCTTTAGGAAAGAAGGGTATATTTTTGGGATACTCTGAAAGCTTGAAGGCTTATAGAATATATTTCCCAGTATACAAGAAGATTGACATCAAAAAGGATGTGACATTTGATGAAGACATAGCTTACAACAAATCCAGAAAGAGACCTGCCGAGAACTTGAAGAAGCAGAAGCACCCAGAATTCATGATACAACCATGAACGAAGAAACTTAAGAAGAAGATTGAGAATTTGAAGAACCACAAAGACTTGTAGATCCACCTCATGAGAAGAATCCTCACAAGAGGAAACCTGCTTGGGTACGAGAAATTATCCAAGGTGTGGAAAGATATGGGGCTCCAGAAGAGAATCACAGAGAAAGGAAGAGGACCAGATCCTGGTACAGGTATGTAGCTTTACTATGTGATTTCATTGATAAAGAACCTTCCAGTTATGAAGAAGCGGTAGAATGGAAAGAATGGAGGATGCTATGATCGAAGAATATCAATCGATCATGAAGAATGATGTTTGGGATGTTGTCCCAAGACTAGAAGGGAAGTCAGTTGTAACTTCCAAATGGATCTACAAGATCAAGCATGCTACAGATGGTAGCATTGAAAAATATAAGGCAAGATTTGTGGCTCGTGTTTTTTCACAAAAGGAAGGAATAGATTATGAAGAAACCTTTGCACCTGTAGCCAGATACACTTCCATCAGATCAGTACTTGCTCTGGATGTAGTGATGAAATGGAAGATACACCAGATGGATGTCAAGACTGCCTTCTTGAATGGTGTAGTGGAAGAGGAAGTGTATGTAGAACAACCACTTGGTTTTGAGACACATGACATGGAGTCTCATGTGTGCAGATTGAAGAAATCCCTGTACGGTTTGAAACAAGCACCCAAGACTTGGTACGACAGAATTGACAGCTTTCTATCTAGTTTGGGCTTTACCAAGAGTAAAGCAGATTCCAACCTTTACTACAAGGTTGAAGATGGCAACCCAATGATGCTCCTACTATATGTAGATGATCTGTTTGTGATAGGTATGGATGGGTTGATTGCTGATATGAAGAGAAATCTTGCTGCTGAGTTCAAAATGAAGGACTTGGGTATGATACATTATTTCCTAGGCATGGAGGTGTGGCAGAGTGCAGATGGAATCTCCCTTGGACAAGGAAGTATGCAGTAGAGATCCTGAAGAAGTTTGGGATAATGGACTGCAAACCCATGGCCACACCTATGGCATCGAACCTGAAGCTATTGAGCGATGCTTCATCAGAGTCGGTTGATGCTACGATGTATCGTCAGATGATTGGGTCCTTGATGTACCTAACGAACACGAGACTAGACATTTGCTTTGTTGTGAACACCTTGAGCTAGTTCTTGATAGATCCAAGAAATGTTCACTTGATTGCTACGAAGCATATTCTGAGGTACTTGAGGGGTACAATTGATTATGGGCTCAAGTATGAGTCGAATTAGAAGATTAACCTGGAGGATTATGTTGATTCAGATTGGGAAGGTAGTGCCATCAATAGGAAGAGCACTTCAGGGTGTTGCTTCAGTATAGGATCAGGTGTGATCTCTTGGTTTAGCAGGAAGAAATCCTATGTGGCATTGAGTACAGTTGAAGCAGAGTATGTCGCAGCTTGTTCAGCTAGTTGTGAGGCAGTATGGCTAAGGAAGCTACTGTTTGATTTATTTGATCTCCAGTTGGATGCTACTTGTATATGTTACAACAACCAGAGTTGTGTGAAGTTGTCGAAGAACCCGGTGTGTCATGACAAGTCGAAGCATATCGAGATCAAGTATCACTATATCAAGGATTTGGTGCAGAGGGGAGTAGTTAAGCTCCAATATGTTGCAACAAACGATCAGATAACTGATGTGTTGACGAATCCATTCGCTAGGGTGAAGTTTGAGTACTTCAAAGAGAAGCTTGGTGTTCTCTAGATCGAGGTTCCTTCCAAAGGGAAGTGATGAGTCTGTGAGCCATTCTGACATGGGAGAGGATTAAGTTCCTTCCATGGTTAGATGTAAGGGCTGAGCCATTCTGTCATGGTGAGAGGATTTAGGTTCCTTCCATGTCAGATATGAGTGCTGATCCATTCTGATGCGACTGTAGGATTGGTTCCCACATGATAAGATATAAGGGCTATTGCCATTCTGGGAATGGAGGTGCCTGTTCATTTACCAGCAAAACTCAATCTAGGACTGAGAAGCCATTCTAATGTGAGAGAGGGATGTGTTCCCACTTGATCAGATGTAAGGGCTGAACCATTCTGTCATGGCTAAAGGATTAGGTTCCTCCCATTCCAAATGTGAGTGTTGGCCATTCTGATGAGTAGGTCAGATGTAAGGGCGACTGCCATTCTCTGGGAGAATGGAGGCACCTAGTCAGTTCCCAGGTAGCTCAGTCTGGGACTGGGGGCCATTCTAATGCGATGGTAGGATTAGTTGCTACATGATCAGATGTGAGTGCATGCCCTTTCGATGCTATGTGTTTACACATGGTTGAATGTAAGTGCAGATCCTTTCTGACAGGATGAGTTCGGATATAAGTGCTGAGCCATTCTAGTGTGATGTGTTTACACATGGTCAGATGTGAGTGCTGTGCCTTTCTGACAAGATGGGGTCGGATGTAAGTGCAGAGCCTTTCCAATGCGATGTGCTTGCACATGGTCGGATATAAGTGTTGAGCCATTTTGGCGTGATGTGTTTACACATGGTCAGATGTGAGTGCTGGGCCTTTCTGACATGATGAGGTCAGATGTGAGTGTTGGGCATGCCTTTCTGACAAGATGAGGTTAGATGTAAGAGCTGGGCAGGCCATTCTGAATTAAGTGTTAGATATAAGCACTGATGAAGACCTACATGAAGGGTAGGCCTACAGGATTGACTTTGTAGAACTTCCTGTGATGAGAGGAATCAAGATAGCACCATTCTGAGATAGCATGTGATGATGATCCAGACTTGATGATGATACAGATCATGTGACGATCCAGATGTGATGATGATCCAGACTTGATGATGAGCCAAATCAAGTGACGATACATATGTGATGATGATCCAAAATTTCTGATGATCCAGATCAAGTGATGATCCAGTAGTGATGATCCAATAGTCGTGATGATGCAGATCCCGTGATGAAGAAGACTTGAAGTAGAAGATGACTTGAAGACGAAGAAGACTCGAAGACGAAGAAGACTTGAAGACTAAGAAGACTTGAAGATGAATATGGCGAGATGATTTAGTCGATACAGAGAAGAAGACCAGTGCTGAAAATTGTGTCGAAAGAATACCTTCCTAGTTAAGAGGGAGTGTTGATGTATTTGTAACTTTGGAATGTATTCATCTATGTATCTTATGTCTTGTACCCCGATGTTTATTTCGGGATGTGTTTGTAATGTAACTGAGTCATGATGTCATGTCTTGATGTTTCGATTGGGAGGATCTATAATGTAAACAAGTCATGTCAAGTCATTGTGGGTAACCCTCCTATTGTCTAAGGGTTAAAGTCCCCGCAGTTTCGAGGCACTAGGGTTATTAGACTCACCTAGTGATGTCGGCCCTAGTAGGCTTTTAGTCATGCCAAGAAGTAGTATAAATAGAGAGGTGACCTCTCTATTTAACACACATCTTATACACACTCAAGTGTAGCGCATAGTTGAGGAAGGAGAAGACACTGGGGCTAGATAGAAAGAAGGTTAATGCTGTCGGGAGATCATATTACTGTTTTGGGATTTTCTATTTTGGTGTTGATTCTATCTCTGAGGTAGTTGCGGGGTTTTCTCCATTTATGGTTTCCCCAAGGAAAAACACTGTGTTCATTGTCTCTTGTGTTTGATTGTTGTGCTTGTTATTCTCTCAATTAAAGATCATAATAATGCTAGCTTAATGTTAAAATTTTAACAGAAGGTCTACTATTGTCATGCCAAAACTCTTGCACCAATCCCTTTACAACATCAATGAGCTTCATATCGGAGCATGGAAACCTGCCAACGAAGGACCAGACATCTATTTCACTAGAGTCAAGTTGTTCTCTTCTAGAACAATACCTACGGAGTGCTTTGATATCCAATCCTACAAGTTTGGATGTAGGCTTAAGAAGGCAAAGGGCCCTGGTGCTTTTGTTCACGATTGATTGTGACAACAAATGACGAGCTGCATTGCGATCCTTTGAACGAGATTTCTTTCCAATATTACTAAATGCATCTACCAAACTTCTGACAACATAAGAACTTGGTTCAGAACTATTTATCATCTAGTATCCTTAAGTTTTTCCTAACAACAGTCATAGACCTAGATTTTAACAACGATATAAATAATCTACATTTATCTCCATCACATTTAGAATCAAAATAGTTGAGAAGTATTTGTTGAGCTTGATATGCAATAATGTGTTTAGACAACGTACCTTCAAGCGAACCAATGAGACTTTCATCGATTTGTATACGTTTTGGAGTTCTTCGGCGTGAATTTGCTAATGGAGGTAGGGAGGTTGGAATTGCACCCTATACCATATCAGCCGGTCAGTCTGGCATTTGAACATGAGCTTGATGTCCTTCCGTGTCTTCCTGACGATCAGACGATGGCAATTGGAAATCCTCTTGAGTGGTCTGAACAACATTGTCTTCTTCGACCATACTTTCGACATTCAATGTCTCTCTAACTTCGTCACTTGTATATCTACATTCAATTAAATCTGCAAAGGTTTCAGGTGGCCTTGATGTGCACCTACGTTTTACTCCTTGATCAGTGCCATGCAGTGCTCATTCTTCTACTGATATGGTGACTGAAGACCCCTCGAGAAAATGCTTTTTTATTTCTTGATGTGGATTGGTAGGAAGAATTGTGTCATCCTCAACAACTGGAATTGGTTGAGTGTCCATAGAGAATCTTTGATTGGTCATGTCATTTCTTTTCTTCTCTCTAATTTCTTCAAGGATTTCATTCGGTATCCACTTCCTTGCTGATTTTCTTGCTCGATTGCGTGAGTTTCCCATGACCACAATTATCAATGATATATACCGTTTCCTTTGCTAGCTCCTCAATGGGAAACTACCCAGGGCTTGGTTTCTTTCTTGCTCAATTATGTCTAGATACTCAAGATAGGGGGAAGATTGGGAAGAATTTTTCCTTTGCTAGCTCCTCAATTCCAAGAAAAACTATGGTAGAGATGCTCTATGGTGCTCCTCAATGGGGAATTCCCCAAGTTTGGTAAATATCTTGAGCAATTGTGTCTACACACTCTTGAGCTAGGGGGGAGGGGGGAGATTGGGAAGAATACATTTCCTTTGCTAGCTCCTCAATTGAAGGAAAAACAATGATAGAAATTTTGTATGGTGCTCCTCAATGGGAAATTCTCCAAACTTGGTTTCTTTCTTGCTCAATTGTGTCTCTACATACTCCACCACAGTGACCAAGTTAATGTTGCCTTTGCTAGCTCCTCAATTGCAAGAAAAACGATGGTGGAGATGCTCTATGTGGCTCCTTGCTCAATTAATGGATTCTTTCTTGCTCAATTCATTCTTTATTTCTTCCTCCTCAATGTATACCATGCTCCAAGCAAAACTTAGAAACTTGTGGTGGAGATGCTTGATTCACAAAACAAGATTGTGTGAAAATATGGTGAAGAGGATAATGTTCATGCACTGTCTGTAACCTGAATTTGCGTGCGGACTGTCAAACCTACGAAAATGTGCTTAGAGTGTTTCTCGGACAATGACTGCTACTGTTTATACAAAGGATAAATGTGCATGCACTATTGTTAACAAAAATGGGGGCGCGTTTTGGATACATAAAACGCATGCACGTTTTCCTCTAATAGAATTTTGGAGCATTTAAGAAGGTAGTTGCACGGCTAAGGGATCATTCAAGGTTTAGGGGGAATTAACAAGCACTCCCTTAGTCTTTGCGCCTTAACATCCCCCCTTTCTTCAACCTAACTATATTGTTTTACAACTCTTGGGGTGTGTAATAAGGGGATA
>LPNX010579726.1:194001-262395 GCA_001517045.1 Pseudotsuga menziesii
ATTAAAATAGTTTTTTTATTATTGGAAAAATAGTTGTGCACTAGTCCTATATGTTCGCTATATGTATACCGTTTTTCGTAAGTTTATTCCATCATTTAGACACCTAGACACTGCACCCACAAAAACATATGCCTTCTAATTTATCCCAAAAATAAAAAGTGCCCGTTAAAAAATATCTAACTTTAGATAGTTAACAACATTTTCAATAGAAAAAAATTATATATATGGAAAGGTCATTCAATTTCCTACTTTCTTGTTTTTTACTCATTGCAAGATTCATTATGTAAGTGTCTCAAAATATCCATGCAAGTTGATGGATGTCTATTTTTTTAGTTTTGTATTGCATCTAACGCGCCAAAAGAGACCCTCAACTTCTTGCACACACCCCTAACAACAAAACCATGAGTCAACAAATACTATGGGTCACTAATTCTAGGTAATATGACCAAATCAACTACTCAACTAACCAACTAATTAATGGACTATTGACCATACTGGTCCATTGAGATTACAATTCTTAACACACCCCGTATTCTCAACTGGGACAATATACTTAGCATTATCAATGATAAATGATGCCTCATGGTCTATGTCTTAGCTAGGCTTACATTTCATTCAAAATTTCCATTTTTACTTTCTTCATTGATGTGTACTTAAAGTGCTTCTTCTTTGTCTTCAGGATCTTGACACTAAGTAGATGTTCTTCAGTGTCTTCTTTAGCTTCTGGAACATAGTGCAATGCTTCTTCTTCTGTTTCAACATGGTTCTTCTTGTTGTTTACTTTACCTGCACACTAAAAAAATTTTGTTAGAAAAAATATGAATATATTTCAACTCTTCTTGGAGAACATTCACATCTTCATCATTCTCATTGACTTCTTCATTTGCTTGTACCCACTATGCATACTTCAATACTTCTTAAAAAACTGTGGGTTGAAAAGGAAACAAAACATAATGAAGTTGCTCATATATTATGGGAGTATGCTAATATATCTCCCTCAAACTTATGGTTTTCTTGTTCTGGGGTGGATTGTCTGCTGTTGTTTCTTTTGTGCTACTATAAACTGTTTGTTGCTCATTCTCAACAACTGTTGCAACTTCTATGATTCTATCAACTGTCTCTTGCTCAGAGAGACTATCACTCACATCACTGGACATGGTTGTATTGACAGGTTTCATTTCACTATCATCAACAAACATAATTGGATCAACATTGGATGCCTCATAAACACGGTCTTCTGGACTGTCTTCCTCTTCACTGAACAATTCTTTCAATATATCCCATGCTCTTTTTGGAGTATAAGCTTCTGCAATGTAATGAAAATGGAATAATCTATATTGTCTTATATGAGACTTAAGGAAAAACTTGCCTTCTATCTTTCTTGAACTCCATTAAAGCCTTAAATTCTTCTGGATCAATGGGATCCGCTTCAACCACAAAATGCCACTGATCTTGTGACCTTAACAAGATTTCTACTTTGATCTCCCATACATCATAATCATCACCATGAAATGTATTTCATAAGCCTACTGGTGTGAGTATATTTCTTACCTCTTCAAGATCTTCTAGAAGTGCTTCTCGTAGCTTCATGTTCAAGCTTCAATATTCTTTGATCTTGTTGCATCTTCAATCTTCTAAAGAATGTTGGAACTTTGTCCAATAGTTTGGCTCACCTTCACCGATACTTTCTATTCATTGTGTTCCTATATAGATCACAACCTTCAATAAAATTAGATCCACACGTGTGTGTTCTTTCCACTTTGTGAAAATGCTTACCCAAGACAATAAGGAATGGATTAGGCCATGCTCTCTGATACCATGTTAAAGATTAAAGAAAAACAGTAACAAATAAAACACACAATGGGCATATTGATTGCATGGGAAATGTAATACCTTCTCAATATTAACAAACAACAAAACCATGGGTCACTAATTCTAGGTAATATGACCAAATCAACTACTCAACTAACCAAGTAATTAATGCACTATTGACCATAGTGGTCTGTTGAGATTACAATTCTTAACATTCTCTACCTCTTACTTCCTTTTGAATGTTTTTGCAAATTGATTGTAAACCTCTACATGCCGGTTGAATTATTTATTCCCATTTGCATGTGTCCAATACCACCATTTGCATGTGTCCAATACCAGGTGTCCAAAAAGATGTTGTGCTTCCATGGTAATGATACAATATGATTTGTTCTCGGATGGGGACATTTGTTTTCACCTTCCATTCAATGTTGGGATATGTCTATGCAAAACAACCGTCGATGCAACATGACAATATAGATTTAGCATGATCACCATTTGGTGAGATGAGACTCCATCCCATTGCTTCTTTATTCTCCGTCCACGCCATCAGTTTCGATGTTGTTTATATAGATGTTGATTAAACTCCATGTTTGCATTTTATTAATGTTGATTCAGTTGAAACTGGGTTTGCTCTTCTCTTTACATTCTCCACCTTTGCAATTCCTTCCTAACTTGATTTTGTTGTTATCATCACAAAAGTAATTGAACTATAGTTGGATCTTGGGGGTTAACAAAGTCTCTGGAAAAAATGTTCAGAGCCACAATGCAATAGAAAACATAATTTATGCAAATGTGGCACCGGAAATTGAAGGCCCCAAGTATGCAATGCACTGTGACAACACGATCAAGGCTGCGCCACGAGTTCTTTTCTTTCTTGCTAAGGTGGTAGATATGACGATTTTGTTCTAAGGGAGGTTATGTTTTGAGGTAGTTGTTTCCGGTTCAAACTCCCGACCCATTCTTTCTTTTACATTGTGTGTTGGTTTTCTTACAGTCAAGATGGATGATCATATAGAGTTGCATTCTCTCTGGCTAGTCAAATTGATATATGCATAAAGGTGTTTTTATGTTTTAACCAAATGAAGAGATAGAAAATGCATATATAAGGCAAGAAATTGTAGGCATAGGGTTGGAAACTATAGATTTAAGATTGAAGAGTGCAAATATTAGACTAAGCACAGATTTTCTAGTTTTCTGCACATTACCTTCACATTATTTTGAAGATACTACAGCTCGAGCTTGTTATGTTCATGTCCATATATGATCAGAGTTAATTCAATCCAACTTGTATTACTATTTTTTTCAATTTACACAAAGTTGAAGTTGTGTAATGCCTGTAATTTACACTAATATGACAGAATAATGAATTCACTCGCTTGAATTTTTATTATTAATATTTGAATTTAAGAAGACACGAGGTGCCCCGTGGAACACTTGCAATTTCGTCAATGAATTAAGGATGTCTTGGAATTTTGATGTATGCATTTTTTGTTTGGGAAATGTTTCAAAAATCGAAAAATGGTTCCAGGTCTATAACCTGTCTTGGTTCAGACTATTAAATGCTTTGGCAACTTTATTTTTCTAAGGTTTCTTCTTCTTGTTCTTCATCTTGTGCAGGCCCTTGTAGACCTTGGAAATGTGGACATTTGCATATGTATTTATTCTGATTTCGACTTACAAAGCATGTGAACATGATATTACAGAGACATACATCATACATCAGATATTGGGAATCAACTGAACTCAATGGGGTGCAACCACCATTCACACTACTGTGCCTTGATAGAAAAACATGGAAATATGGAAGTGGAAATTTAGAGAATGGGAGGAGAGATGGGTCACGAAGAACAGAAGCATATTATAGGCAATAAAAAATCTATGCAGCTCCAAATGAGAAGTCTGAATGGCCTCTCCCATGGCCAACTTTTATGAGAATCTCACTCTCTCGAAATTGGCTCACTAATGGGGTAAGTGTGCACTCACTGTGCAAAGGACAAGCAATTCCTCTCCAAATGCCAAAGACGAATTCACAAATGATCAAAATACATTTCCATTCCTCATGGCATATTTTTATAACCCTCCTAAGGTCCTCCAAGGTCTAATTCATTCCCATAGGCTTCCTCGACCTCATTCTTGATGTTTAGTAACCTCCATGCCACTTGGTCTTCTCATCAACCCTTCATCTTCCACCCAATTCGAATGGCTGCCACCTAGTCCAAAGTGCGCCCTCTTGGAGGATATTTTTATCCCTGACATGTCAGGTTGTCATAGGTATGCAAAAACTTCTGCAATCAGGTCTGACTTGTCATAGAATCTTCCATCATTGTTGTCATAAAGCGTAGGGAATCTAACTCCACATGGCACCTAGTTTCTTCCTAGACTCTTCTTCTTATATGGGGAGTTACTCCTACTCACCCATTCGAATCCTTGGGCTGATGATATTTAATTTGATGACTCTTCACCTTCCAAGAACATTCCATCGCTCATAATTTCGAATTTGGGATAAAGTCATGACATGTGTAAGGAAACATCTAGCCACCCAAGGCCCCCATGGACCTCCAAATGTCCTTATGAAGCAATGCCACTTTATTTTCTCCATATATGACCCAAATTAATGTGTAAATAATAAAATAAGGTTCTCTTGGGTCCCATATCTCCCTTATTGCAATATTTAATGCCTCCTTCCCCAACCTAGGGAACTATTAGGTGGGTGAACATTGTCAACTAGTAGACCTTTTGGAATATGGACATGACATTTGTTACTTCACCTTTGTGTTTGAATGAAAATTTGTGTTTGCATCACGTATATTGATCTTTATCAATTTTATTTGACAGGATCTCTCTTGTGCCTTGATGATAGTTTCTATTGTTTGGCTTACACATGATTTGATTTCCATTTCATTTTACTAGCATTTCCTTGTTATTGCATAAGATTGTCCTAACACATTTACACCTTTTAATTATGTTTGGGTATTTTGATTTTTATATTTCTAATGCTATCATGTTTGTATATTTTGATTTTGATTTTGAGATTTCTAATTCTTCAAATTGGACACCAAGATATTTGTACCAATATTTGAAAGATCTTTGAATGCGAACAAGTTGGATTTCTAGCTCGTAGCATGGAGGTTTACTTAAAGAATCAAGTTGTGTTTATCAATGCTTAAAAACGTTGGCAATGGAGATGAGTGTGGAGGAGAAATCCCTCACCTAGTGGTAAACATCCCAATCAATACACTCACTCTGGCCAATTGTCGTAATGTTTATGTATTTACTACTTTCTTCCTTGGGCATTGTGTTACTCTATGACACTTTAATTTTGAGTGATCACATATGGTAGTTTTTGTTTGGATAGGTTTTATGCCTTTTAGCCACAACTTGTGATGGCTATAATATGGCTATTTTTGGTAAAATATACACTTTCTCTATCTTAAAGTTAATAGAAATATGAAATATTTTGTCAAGAAAATTAATGAAAGAAAAAGTATATCAACTAGCTAATAGAGGAAAGAAGACGACTAAATTTTTCAATGGAATGAAGAAAAACTTGAATTTCTATGTAATTAGAAATGTCTATCTTTAGTATGGAAAATAACCATGCCACAGGGGACTGGTTAAACCAACTAAAAATTTTACCTTTTTGGTTGGAGTGGAACAATTCAATTTATTCTTCAACAAGACCATGTGACTGGTAACATATGGGTTTCACATCATCAAGGAGAGAGCAAGGGATGATAATCTTGATTAGTCAAAAGTCCTGCTATGTTGAAAAAGTTCTTGTGATAGGAGTAAATGAAACATATGCATAGAACTCGAATGATCTCCGATGTCATCCTTTGATAGATATTAGTAGCCATAATGGAAGGGAGGGAGCCAGTCCATTTGTGTTACAAAGAGAAATATAAGAAGTGGATCTTATCCCTTTAATTGTAACAAGGTTAACCATGTAACCCTACACTTCCACTCTCATGTCCATCATATGCCCTGGATGTCATTTCTAGAAGTAAAAACTAGAAAAGGAAAAGAGATTTCATCCCATAAGACAATGTTGCATGGAATGGAAAATCTCTTTCCAATCTCAAAGGAAAATTATCTTCATTTTGGAAAGGGTGATAATAAAGTAAGTTATGAACTTGTTTGTTGGTAATGGATGAACCCTCGCTTGTGACAATGACACTACTGAGGACCTACTGAGGAACTCTAAATGTTTCGGAACAGTTTACTAACTTTGGAACGAACAAGAATCAGATGAAAGAGGAGATGGGAGATGAAGGTAATGTTGCAGAAGAGTAAGGAAATAATATATAACTCCAATATAATGTGTAAATGATAAAAAAAATTAGTCATTAAAATGGATCAAGACATCTTGACAGCATCAATTTTGTTAAAAAGGTGAGGAAGGCATGATGTTGTCTCTTTCAACAGTTTTCTAGTTTAATCATCTAAGATGGTTTGATTTAGTAGAAGTTGTTGTATTTGATAGTTCTGTTAGACTTCAGAGGTCAAGTTATGAATATTTATCATGTATTTGTGGCATATATCTGCATACCACCTAGAAATCTAGCAGTCTTATCATGTAATGAGAAATCCATAGGGGAACACTGTTCTGTAATGGTTGGCCTTACAACCAATTTTGCATACTTTTGCAATAATGAAATGTATATTTGTTTGAAAATATAGAATTGCAATTAAAAAGTAGAATAAAAACATAGATGAAGGAAATATCCTCAGATCCCATCACCTTCTAACTGAACTATATAGCTGGCATAAGCACAACAATGCTACCTGCCCATTGAATTATCTTCCTAGTACAAGCACATGCCTAAATAAGGTTCAAACAGAATTACATCAATATATTTTGCAATGGTAGATTTGATTGATCCATTTGGCTCCTTCAAGGTAGATTCTACATCCAAAATGATCTTTTGTAACCTGGAAAATCAAATAGACATGTTGTTGCATAATCTGTAGAATAAAGAAATTATTGCGCTTATATAAGAAAAAAACAACATTTTTCCCTTCACAAGTTGCATTACTATTATTTTCCCCTTTGGTTCCCTCTCCAAATAAGGTGTCTCCCTTGTCACTTCCTTAATTCCCATTGTATATCTATCTTTATTGTCTCTGTCCGTGTATAATGTCTGTAGCAGGTTCAAAACTTCTAGGTATCTCTTCAATTGAATTTCACCAGCCAGAGAAACCAAGTGAACTCCTGCGGGTTTGATAGCTCTGAGTGCCTCTTCATCACAACCAATCAGAGCAACACAAATTGTATATGATCCCCTTACGATGGTCTTTGTTGATCACCACTTTGCAATGAAAATCCCTCTCCGATATGTACATATAATACACCAGAGGATAAATTTTAGCTTCCTTTGAAGACTTGTTCTTCGTCATCAAGGCCTTGAGATAGCTTCCTTTGAAGACTTTTTCTTCGTCATCAAGGCCTTGAGAGACTACCATTGAGAGATTGAAATATCGAAGGCTTCAGTCTCTTCACCATGCTCAAACTCAGAGTCATCGGATAAAAAAATGACATTTCAAGGAAGATTCCATCCCTCAACAAGAAACTTGAAATTCCGTCGTAGTCTATCCACAAACAACCCCAGAAACAATGGAAACTTCTTATGAATAATTCCTATTTCCTTCTCTGTAAACCCTAATTCTCTCAAATTTTCCAATTTTTGCTTAACAATGTTCCTGTTTTGCATACTCAACCAAAGTAAAATGCGAGCAACGGTCTTGGACCCTTTCTCAATCCCCATCTCCTCAACATCCTTGATAAGCCCCACCAAGAATTTATCCATACGCTTTTAAAAGCCTATGGTTACCAGATATGATAGACGCGGTTAGCTTATGGTTGGAAACAAGATTTCCAGTAGTTTTATCAGATTCCGGGTTCGACACCACGACGAGTAGTTCCGGATAAAGCACGTAAAAGTAGTTCGGGATCAAGCACACGCAACTACGACTTTATGAAAAAATACGAGGGTGGGTCTCGAGGGATTCAAAGAATTTCTTACAAGTGAGGCATATTTACTCCAGGAATTCAACCTTCGGCTTGACGGTGTCCTAGATACCTAATCATAAAATGTTGGCGTGCTTGGAAACGAGTTTCCGAATGCCAAATTCATGAAAACGCTTGTCCCTCGGGAAGAGAAGGGTTTGTCATGAATTATCATCGAATTTGTGATCGAGTAAATCTGACTTGTCCATAATTTTCTTCTTTTGTAAAATATAAATTTTGAGTGTCTAAATTGTGTTTTTGATTGCATAAATAGATTTAACACCCTCAAATATCTCCATAACATCCACATGATGCAATTTCCAAACCTAATATACGTAATTTTAAGAATCAATTTAATCTAATGTTTATCTAGTAAATTAACACACATTTGAGGGATTGATGTTGGTAGATGCAATATTGTGTCTCTAGTAATTTGTCAATACTAGATACAAAGCATTAAGAATGACTAATGAGCTAATGTACCAAGACAAAGTGTCATTTTATTTGAGAAAGTACTCCAACAAAATTCCAAGGATGTTAAATTGAACTCATTTTAGCAAAGAAATGCTTCAAACAATAAATCACAGGTGATGGGTTTCTAAGGTGTTGACAAAGGAGATAAACACAAAGATGTTAAGGATAATTTCTTTACAAGTAAGTTTGGTTCACCATTTTAATTCCCTTGTACTACATTGGCGTTAATTTGTTCTATAAAGTTACCAAACATAAACCTCTATTGGACAGTTTATAATTAGGTGGGCCTTAATTGAGAATGATTGTGAATGCAGAAAACTTGTAATCGAATAAAGCTAAACAAAAATCCAATGGAGGGTCACTACTTGTAATGATCCTTGGCACATCAAACCAAAACAATAGAAATGCCCCTTTATTAAATCATAAAATCCTTAAGACATGAAAACACCATACAATAATAATTTTATGGAAGGATAAACTCTTATTCACTTGTCTCTTTGAGGGAGAAACCTCGAAATAAGCGATGCTCCAAATATACAATTCCTTCACATATTTCATAAGGAGGACTCCATCATATGGTTATACTGTACGTGTTCTCCACAACCCAGATTAGTAAAGCTGGGAAGTTGATATTTGGTTGGAAGATTTTACAAAATTCTGATTGGAAGATTAAAGCACTATGTAGATTATTTGGAGTGAGAGTGAAAAGCAAATAATTCCATCTACCATTATCTTTATTTCAAAGTTTTATGATATATTTAAAAGTTTTTTTTTTCACAACTAGAGCATTTAAATTTAGTAATGAAGGTAGCTTTGTCAATTTACCTATAGGCTTACGCCTTAAAAGTTGTTTTAATACAATTAAAATAATCATTAAGACAATGAAGATCAACCATGGCTACCACCCTCAATTCACAATATTTACCTATAATGAATATATTTTTCTATATTTTAAAAGAAGCCAAAAAATTATGTAAGCTTTTTTTATGTTTTTTTTAAACATTTAAAATATAATTTAAAACCTTAACATACAATTATATTATGTAAGTGAATAATTAAAGGATAGACTTCAATTTGACTCTTGTCAAAATACTCTTACAACTATTATTTTATATATATATAATTAATTTTTGGACTTAATTATTTGTTAAAAAATTATAAATATTAAGAGAAATCATTTAATTAATAAAATTTTTATACCACATTAGTTATTGATATGCTCCTGAGTAGAAATACTTTTCATCCTCACAAGTTAAGATCAAGATGGATTATGAACTTAGTGAACATGGATTTTTTTAATGGTTCAAGGTGATTTTTACAATAGAAACAATGTTTGATTTACCCACTTGTGAAGTGATTTTTTTATTTTAGAATTTATTTCAGCCGTGCTTATTTTTATAGTATTACTTTTAATGAATACAATGGATTTTTTCTAAATCTGAAATAAATAAATAAATAATCGTCATTATATTTGATAATAATTTGGGTAAATTCATTTCTTTGGACCTTGATAATAGGGTTAGTCATGGGTTAGTCCAAGATCTAACTGTTGGAGTGTCGGTACAACAACATGGTATAATCGTCGCACCTCTAGGAATTCCTGATGATAGGGCCTTGTGCTTG
This sequence comes from Pseudotsuga menziesii, assembly GCA_001517045.1. Taxonomy (NCBI): domain Eukaryota; kingdom Viridiplantae; phylum Streptophyta; class Pinopsida; order Pinales; family Pinaceae; genus Pseudotsuga; species Pseudotsuga menziesii. Next base: position 203,918 of record LPNX010579726.1, read on the forward strand.
GTTTCAAATGTTCATCAACATCTGCAGGTTTTGGTGTAACTACAAATCTTACATGGTATCAGAGCATAGGTCTCAGGTTCAACTCTCTCAAGATATGTTGGAGTATCGGTACAACCACATGGTATAACCGCCGCACCTTTGGGAATTCCTGATGATAGGGCCATGTGCTTGGTTTCAAATTTTCATCAACATCTATAGGTTTTGGTGTAACGAAAAACCTTACATTGTATTAGAGCATAGGTCGTCGGTTCAATTCCCCCGAGCTATGCCGGAGGAGGGGTGTTGGAGTATCGTTACAACTGTATGGTATAATTGTCGCACCTTTAGGAGTATAAAAAATGTGGACTAACCACCACGCCTGGTGATAGGGCCTTGTGTTGGGTTTCAAATGTTCATCAGCATCTGCAGGTTTTGGTGTAACGGCAAACCTTACATGGTATTAGAGCATAGGTCTCAGGTTCAATTCCCCCTAGCTACGTCGGAGAGGGGTGTTGGAGTATCGATACAACCGCATGGTATAACCTTCCGCACCTCTGGGAATTTCCTAGTGATAGGGCCTTGTCCTGGGTTTCAAATGTTCATCAACATCAGCAGGTTTTGGTTTAACGACAAACCTTACATGGTATCAGAGCATAGGTCTCAGGTTCAATTCCCTCGAGCTACATCAGAGGGGGGGTGTTGGAGTGTCGGTACAACCGCATGGTATAACCACCGCACCTTTGGGAATTCTTGATGATAGGGCCTTGTGCTTTGTTTCAAATGTTCATCAACATCTGTAGGTTTTGGTGTAACAAAAAACCTTACACTAACACTATATGGATCTGCATCAATGTTGATTGGAGGAAGAGTCCTCTTAGAGAAATCACCCTGGAGCATAAACACTCGGTTGTTGTAAGTATTTGATTATGAAATTATATTGTTCTATGGAAAATGTTGGCTTTTTCTCTCTGCGACCTAGGTTCAAAACCCTTTTTGGTAAGCACAACAAAGCCCAAGATATCGACCCAACGGAGTAGAGCCCAGCCCGGGCACCTGCGACACAGATGTTGTCTCACCCGAGATATCTCAGTTTTATGTGTAACTGCCAGAACTAAGTTTCCGCAGTTTGTGCAGGAGGGTGTTTTAGGTCCTTGGCTCTGCGCCAAGGTGTCCAACGAATATGGGAAAGGTGGATTGGTGGTTTACACGTTAGTATACCAACACTGAAGTATAAATTGCCCTTATTTATGCAATCTTATGCAAATGCACAGTGAACAAACATCACAGACATATTCATTACTAAAATGCAGCATTCATACATTTATCCATTTATAGCACAATAACCAATCAATCGTTAAACACAATAAATATGCACTTGTCTAAGCTACTCAACATTCACACATATACACAACATGTAATGTGGAAACCCATCCGGGAAAAAACCACAAGGTGCTTTTCATCTGGCATTGGCATGAGGAAATAGATGCACCTTTTGTTTGTACATAAAGCTACAGACTTTGTTCAAGATCTTCTCTTCAATCTCTACAGACTTCTCCTACCTCTCATGCTCTATGTTCTTCTATATTTTTATCACTCTACTCTACTCCTACTTAGCGATCTACACACAACCTGGATAGACTCGACCTTCTCTATCTGTTTGTGCACTCAGTTGCAGAACCACTACTCTGATGCACTCAACGATCCAGAGTCATTAACCAAAACTATCTACCTCTAGTCTAGCTCAAGCGTCTTTTCCAAGAGTATCAACTAATCAGCTCAAAACCATCTAAGCAAGAACTAGTTAACAGGCTAACCCATTTACAGCTTGGGTTCCTCCTTTTATAACCTTATTACAGAATCGATATAACTCCCATACATGCTTGTTACAGACTCAATACTGACACGATACATATTCTAACAGACTCAGCTTCAGTCGTTATCCCAGCCGACTTGCTATCTTTAGCCAATAGGTTTCCTTTCCTATTCTAGCAATACATAACCAAAAAGGTGCTATCAGCTTGACTTACAAAAATGGCTTTACGTGTGTGGTTTTCGCCATCTCCAACCAAGCTCGTACCCACAATCACTAAGAGATGTTGCTTTCTCAATGTTATGCCTTACGGTCACTTTATGGTCGTTACCTTATCTGCACGCCTGCTTCTGTGAATATTCTGCCATGCCATCTCGTCTCTTGCTTTGTCCTTCCATTGTAACTTACAAAACTAGCATAGCTTCCTCATCTCGCGCCTTCTCTTTACCTTCCTCCTTATCTTCCTTCTTCTGTCGCAACATCCTTCTCTTCTTCTTTGATGTTGTTCCTTTTGTCGTAGTTCCTTCTTCTTCTTCTTTACCCTCTTATTTCCTACTTAGGCAGAATTCTACATGAATTCTTCCTTTTTGTCCCGAGGCCCAACAGGCCCCCAACACTTACCTGTGGCTCATCCCGAGCCACACGAGCTATTGCTCCATACATTGACTTGCATTTATTTTGGTCTAAAAATCCTCCACGATTTTCAGACACTTCTCTGTTTCGGCGCACACTTCCTCTTCTATTTTCTGCATGTGCTCCATCAGGTCAGAACTGACGTGTTTCGGAATGTTGCTTTCTACCGAGGCTTCTACCTCGCACACCTTCTGGTGCATAGGCTCAATTATCCCCATGACCCTTTTTGCTTTTTCTTGTAACTCCTCTTTCTCGCATTGTTGCTATTGTGCGTGCAACGTAGTAGTTTTTTGATGTAGTCTGTGCAATTCTGTTGTCCTGGCCTTTTTCTGCTCTATGGGCAGCTGCTTTATCTCATTTTGTAGCTACGTGATATTTGCTTCCATCCTAGTGAGCTCATTTGCAATCCTCTGTGATTGCTCATCATCCAGTAAAGTCTCCCGAGTCTAGGAGACTTGGTCTATAGCCCAATGATTCAAAAGATGATCTTGCTTGAACTAAGGTAATTCATTTGGATGAAGGATTGAACTTCCACCTTTTATAAAACCAAATTTTATATTTTGCTGAAGTTTGTTTCTCCAATTCATCTCCATTTCTAAATAACTAATCAATTATGAGTTTCCAACAAGAACTAGTAGCTATGTTGCACCTATAAGAGGTCATTAGAGGGCACTAATATCATACCAAGCTACAACAATATCTCATTTCTGGAAGTACCTGTTAAAATATGTTCCAGTTGGAACATATAGGAGGTCCAAAAAGTTCTGTTTCATTACCTTTATATCCATGAGTTGGTAAATATTCCTTGGGCATATCTTTTCTTTTAGACTTTACTCATAATATATAGCTAAAAAAATTCTACTTTACTCGGTTTCCTACAAGATGCAACACTGTGATACTAAAAGTTCTAGCCTAATTTTTCTTTAAAAAGTGAAATTAATAGGGGAAGATTGTACCCACAATCTACAATCTAGACAATATCACTAAAAAAACTACACAATGATTAACAAAGTCAAAATGCACCCATACATTGCACCTATGGCTATAGTTGGTCCATAGCTATATGGATTATAAATATAGAGAAACAAATGATTTCACATTGCTAAAATTACATCACCATGAGAATGAGGGGAATGTTTCAATACAATTCATAAGACAATCTCAAAGGGGGTTATTCTTATTTTAGAAATGAGTTATCTAAGATGGGAAACCATAGTATTTAGTGAATACAATGAATTGAGGCTTGGGGAGTGTGAAAGGAAACATTGTAGCAGGAGTCAATCTAGGAAGTAATCATTCTTATAAGTTATTTGAAAGTGATAATCCAAAGGAATAAGTGAGAAGAATTCAACTAATCTTGCATATAGACTGATGAAAACCAAAACATTTTGTATATTTTTATAACAATATCTGACTACTTCAAAAACATTGAGGTTGATTTTCCACACTTCTTGGTTCATTTTACAATAATAAATTGGAATTTTAGTGAACGTTTGGGAGTCCAGACCTACAAGATTTTTTGTAGCAAATTTGAGACATGCCTCTTTCAAGTTAGTAGAATGATAATTCTCAACCAAGCTTTCCCATTCAAAAAAGAACGCTCAATGTATTATTCAACAATAAAAGTATGATTGCAATACAATATAGAGTCCCTATGCTCTCAATAAGAGTTTTCAAAAACATGATAAATTCTGGAAAAATTTCAGCAACATAACAATAAGTTAAGAAATTATCACTCTAGCTCCAACCCAACCCTATAAATAATCATAACAAAACCATAACCATTTATGATTCTCCAATTCTAGATGTTAAAAACCACTAGCAATTAATTAGCCAAATGTTGCTACTCAACATTTATTCCCTACTACTACTCAACATTTATTGTCTAATACCACTCAACATTTATTCCTTGTTATTTCTCAACATTCATTGAGATAATTACTCTACTACAAAGCTGCAAGGTGTATTCCACACATGCCCCAACATCCTCCCATTTTTCATGTACCTTGTAAGAGTCTAAAAGATATGCATCAAACTGTTCGATAACTACTAGGATCCACATGGATCATAGACTCAGGACACCACTTGAACTTACTAATGTTCATCACTTTTTTCAAACATCTACAATATTATGCAAAGTGTCAATTTTATCGATTATCACCTTTCCATCCTCAATTGTGTCTCGAATGAAATGGTACCAGATATCAACATGCTTTGTCTTTTCATGAAATGTCAAGCTCTTATCTAGACAAATGACATTGTTACTATCGCATGGAATTGTAATAGCTCTTTCACTTATCCCTACATCTGAACATAGTTTCATAAGAAAAGTGGCCTTTTTAGGCATAAGTAGCTACCATATGCTCTGCTTATGCAATAGACAAGGAAACCATAACTTGCTGCTTGCTCATCCAACTTATTGCTCCACCAAAAAGTCAAAAAAACATATTTTCCATTTGAACCTCTTCTATTTACATCCCTTTCCCAATCAAAATCCACATAAAACTGTATATCCATTGAGTGTTGGTTCCCTTAAACATCATTATGATAAGAAATGGAATATTTAGAAGTACCTCACAAATACTTAAAGACCCTCTTCATTGCAACCCAATTTTCACATTTATGATTAGTTATTAATAGACTTAAGACTTCATCTGCTTGGGCAATTTTTGATCTAATACAATCCATAGAATACATCAAACTACCAATTTCACTAGCATAAGTGTAAAGATCCTACTTAGCTCAAACCAAATACAATTATATATTGTATCTAAGAACTGAACCTAATAAATAAAAAATTATTTATTCTACATAATCTATGTCATTTAAAATTTGGATAAAACTGAATAAATTTACCATAATATAGCATCAACATGCTATTTTAATTTTCTTTCCTAATAGTAATTGAAATCTCCTTCTAATCTACTTACTAACTTCTTTTACTTGCCTCCCAAGTAAAAGTAGACTTTTCCTAACATTCTTAATATTCTATATTTATGATTCTCAATCATAAGTTAAGGCAATGCACACATCCTTAACCTTTTATCGCTATACAACCCATGCTAGATAATGAATGAATTAGATTCCTTCCCAAATCCCCCTGCATTACCTTCTATACTTATCATGTCAACAATAAAATATCACCTTATTAAATAAACAAAGATAGATAGATTGAATGAATATATATATATATATATATATATATATATATATATATATATATATGCTCAGTGGTCTAGCTCAAGTGGTTGAGTGTTATAAGTTGTGAGAAAAAGGTCTTGGGGTCAAATCCTGGGGTGGATATATATTTCTATATAAGGGCCTCACTTGATGTCCCCATCGGGTTAGCTCTATAATCAGAGAGAACAGGGTGCGGCCCCTTCGGGTGGACGTAGTAGCCTTGATGGGGGTTTGTGATCCATAGCATAAAAAATATCCTTTACTATATCAAGATTTTGAAATTAAATGTGTGTAAGTTTTTGTCAAAAAATGACTTACTGCTTTCAAGTTAGCATCAAATGGTGGTTGTTACAATAAGCAACATAAGCCACAACCTTAATCTCTATGGTGGTTGTAGGACACTGCTTAACTAAAAGCTTAGTTACCATTGATATTATTACACTAAATGGTTTGCAATTTATGATGTGAAACCACTGTAACATAGAGTTCACATACTTACTTGGACTCAACTAAATATTTTTGTTCATTTTATCTTTCCTAATATCCATTCCAGAGACGTTTTTTGTATCCCTCATGTCCCATGTCAAATTGTGTTGAAATATGAGACTTCAAATCAAGAAACACATCCTAACTATTACCAAGAAAACACAGATCATCTAAATATAAAGTAATAACAAGGATATGGCCACCATCCTATTTTTAAAACACAATGATCTAATTTGGATCTTAGAAATCACAATTCCAACACACAAGAATCAAACCTTTAGTATCACATTCTAGGAGACTATTTGAAACAATATAGAGACTCTTTTAATTTGGAAATTAGTGACTCGTTACCTTTTTCATAGTGTTTTAACTATATCATATAAATATCCTCCTTTAATTCAAGATGTAGGGATGTTGTTTCTACATCCATTTGTTCCATCTCTAAAATATACAACATAAACCCGATAGATGTTATCTTAGCAAATGGGGAAACAAATCTCACCAAAATCTATCCCCTCAATCTAGGAATATATTTCCATAAGGAACATTTGTTTTTACTTTTCAACACTACCATATGAACGAATCTTCTTTTTGAACACCGATTTTTACGTCCAACAGGTTTTTGTCATCAGGAAATGTTGAGTATGGTTGCCATTGATGTCAAGGAGTTCATTAATGACAAAGGAAATGACATGACATGTATGATGATGTGACATGTGTGATGAGGTTTCAAAGTCATATGATGATGTTATAGTGCTCTCATGAAGTCATTTTTACAATTTGACACCATTCTATAAAAATATGGCAACTTGTTGAAACTCTTGCTGAAATTCTGAAAAATTGACTAAGTATAGGATAATCAGAGCTCATTAATGACAAAGGAATAACAAAAGAAGTGATGACATGGCATGTGGCATGTGTGATGAAGTTTAAAATTCATATTATGGTGTTCTATTCCTCTCATGAATTCATTGTTACAATTGACACCATTCTGTAAAGTATGGCAACTTGCTGAAACTCTGAAAATTTGACCAAGTATAAATTCTTCTTAATCTTCCTAAGGGGCCTCTGTAAAATACATGCCATCTTCTATATTTGATGAATTAAATGAGTATGAGGACATATATATATATATATATATATATATATATTCTTGTGCATCTAACCATATGATTTTTCTTTCAAGACATCTATGAAGGTGAAGTTATTAGTCTGCCAAAAGTGCTTTCTAGCATTATTTGCACTGTTTTAGTTATGGTAAATCTGCCTAAGTGGCCTCAATAAAATGCCTGCCATATTTTGTAGGATATTGATAAAAAAAATACATGATACCATTAGGTTTTAACTTGATGATGCTTTCATCTAACCATGGTCTCATTTCCCCTAAAACGTGCTTGAATAAAAAGTTACAGGTCTGCCAAAATGAGGTTTTAGACTGTTTTGGGAAATTTGCTGAAAATCGACTAAGAATTAAAAAATCAGTGTAAGTTTCCCTAATAAAATGTCCGCCATATTTTGTAGGAAACTGATAAAAATAATATGATACCATAAGGATGTATCTTGTTGATGTTTACATCTAACCATGGTCTTGATTATCCTAAAAGGTGCTCGAAGACAAAGTTATAGGCCTACCAAAACAAGGTTTTAGGTTGTTTTGCACTAGTTCATGAAAATGAACGTTTCCATAATGAAGAGATGCATGGGTGAAAATATTTTAATGAAGGGACACGATTATGAAAAGACACAATGATTCAAAGAAATGATGAAAGAAATAATTAAGCAAAAGTTTGAAGTGGAGGAAAGATGTCTCAACAATCCAGATAAATGTAACATAAAGAGAAGAGATAGACCAATGAAGTGAAGAATAATCAGTAACATAATTGAATAAAAAAATCAAATTATGGTGGTAGGGTGGTGCTAGGGCAGCTACAAGCCTGCAAAGGGGTTGTAGCCTCCTTCCAGTAGTGGTCGGAAAATAGGGGGTTGTAGCATCCTTGTTTGTTGGAGCAGGTAGAAACTAGGGTGTTGTAGCATCCTTCAGTTGTAGTTGAAAAACTTGGGGATTGGTGTCTCTAGCAAGTTGTAGCTTGCAAAAACAATTGTAAATATAATTTTGTAGTTATAGAAAGTGTTTTTGGTTTTCCCAATTGGGATTCCACGATAAATGTTGTGTTCTATGTATCTTGTTGAGTATGCGTTTTAATGAATAAGTTAAATATTGTTTTAAATTGTTAAAAGTTATCAATACTGATTCACCCCCCCTCTCAGTATTGTCCAATATTCCAAAAATTGGTATGAGAGCCGTATCCTTCAATATAGTGTAAACGACTGGAAGGAAGATCCTATTAAAAACCATTATGGATCATCAAGAAGGGTTAGCTGCTAGCAAGCCTCCATTATTTACAGGAAATAATTATGCATTTTGGAGTGTAAGAATGAGATACCATCTAATGTCTCTTGGATGCAAAATTTGGAGTTCAGTTGAAAAAGGGTATAAAATACCAGACATCCTACCAATAGATAGAGACGAACTAGATGAATATGGATCCAATGCAAAATCTTTGAATGTAATTTTGAAAGGATTAGCAGATTCAATGTTTGTTAAAGTCATGCAATGTAAGACAACCAAACATGGTTGAAAAAAATTAAAATTTTCTTATGAAGGGGCTTTTTCAAAGTCAAAATATCCAAACTTCAAACATACAAAGGGAAGTTTGAAAGCCTAAAGATGAAAGAAGAAGAAAATATTGCAGAATATCTTCTAAGAGTATATGAAATTGTCAATGCTATTAAAGGTCTAGGAGGAGAAATAAAGGAGAAAGAGGTATTTGAAAAAGTACTAAGAACCCTACCAATAATATATAACCCAAAAGTATCTACTGTAGAATATCGAGATGATATTGAAATTTTGACAGTGGATGAGCTACATGGGATCTTCACTTCCTATGAGATGAGAACATAATAGGCTTGACCATCAAGAAAAGAGGCAACATTTAAAGCTACAAAACAGTCACATAAATATGAAGGTTTACCCAAGAACCAATCAGAGAACTCAGATGATGAAGAATCTCTTTTCATCAAGAAACTTGAGAAAGGTATTGGCAAGTACAAAGGAAAGCTACCACTAAAGTGCTTTAACTGTGGAAGAATTGGACATTTTTCCACAAAGTGTCCTTACCCAAAAAATAAGATAAGAAGATAGTGATGATGAAGAGACTAGTAGTCATAGAAAGATCAAAAGAGTAAAATTATATATAAGAAGAAATTTAATAAAAAGAATAAAAACTTATATTCCATGGAAGATAGTGAAGATGAAGAGATAAGTGAAAATGAAATTCTTTTATTCATGGCAATAGAAACTCAAACTTAAGATGATGAATCAGATGTATAAGGAGAAGTGGACCTAGAGGTTGAACTCATAAGTGCGCTTGAGGAAATTTAAAAATGTAGAGGAAGGAACAAATCTTTGAAAGAACAATTGTCAAAATATAAAGAAGAGCAAAATTAGAAGAAGAGGAAGTCAAGACCCTCTAAGAAGAGCTGCACAACTCAAGACAACAAGCAATGGTTAGCATTAAAGAGGCTGAGAGATTAAAACAATAAGTTGATAACTTCAAGGGTTCTAAGAGGCTAAAATACCAGTAGGACATTAATGAGAAGTTCAGAGAAAGAACTAAAAAACAAGACTCTGAAAGACTTGAGGAAAAAATTATTCAGCTTAAAGAGAAGGATGATGAAGAATATATTAAGTCAAAGTTAGAGAACAACTCAAATATTCTATATGACATCCTAAGTGGCCAAAGACCATCAATTGACAAAGCTGGATTAGGATGTAGCAAGAAGAGTTATGCTGCTGCAATTATGGATCCAATTAGAATGAAGGATAGTCAGAAATATGCTCCCTCCTCTCATAATAAAGATAGAACTAATATGATGCCTACAATCCCAATGACAAGCAGGTATAAGCAGATCTTTATCGGTCATTGCTACTCTTGAAATAATTTCGAGCATATGGCTAGAGAATGTAAGCTGATAAGTCCTACGGAAAATAAGTCTACAGTAGAGGTTCAAAAAAAAAGGAAGGGATGGAAGAAGAAGGAAGTTGTGAAGTAGAAAGATCAAATATTCCCAAAATATAAAAGAACATTCTATGGATATTGTTATTGTTTTCACAAGTTTGGTCACAAGGTTGCTGATTGCAAAATCAAGAGAAAAGATCAAGGTTTGAAAAGATAAAGAAATAGAAGATCCGTGAGTAGGGTACCCCATGGAAAGATGTTGAGAAGAAAGTTAGATTACAAATATTCAAAGAACAAAGATTCCAAGCATCAATGAAGTTTCCTAAGATGATAGTGTTGTAGATAAGAATAACATCCATTATGATGAAAAACAAGATGAAGATGCAAAAGAATACACCAATGGAGACAATGAATAAGAATATAATGATGATAATGGAAGTGAAAAATAATGTAGTTTTTAAAATCTCTCATGACCTAGAAGAGAACTGAAATTAGCATTAGAAGGGATCATATACACAGGGGGAGTTTTAGTACAAGAAGGAGACTATTGTTTAATGAAAAAGCCTTACTATCAGTGGTGGAACCTAAGAACTTTGTAGAAGCCAACAAAGATGATGATTGGATCAAGGCCATGAATGAAGAGTTACATCAAATTGAGAAGAATCAAACTTGGGAAGTTTTCCCAAGACCTAAAAGCAAGAATATTGTAGGGACAGAATGGGTCTTCAAAAAAAAGTTCAAAGAAGATGGTCAAGTGATAAGAAACAAAGCAAGACTAGTGTGTAAGGTATATGCTCAAGTGGAAGGTATTGACCTTAAAGAAACCTTTTCCCCTGTAGCGAGACTTGAAACAATCATAATGTTTTTGGCATATTCATGTTATAGTATTTTCAAATTATATCAAATGGATGTCAAGTATGCATTTTTGAATGGGAACCTAGAAGAGGAAGTCTATATTAAACACCGCGAATGTTTCCTCTTATTAGAAAAGGAGGAACATGTTTTCAAACTGAATAAGGCAATCTATGGTCTCAAACAAGCCCCAAGGGCATGGTTTTCAAGACTAGATAGCTACTTGAAGCAACAAGGATATAAAAGAGGGGTCACTGATAGTAATCTATACATAAAGTTTGAAGATAAGAATATGATCATTGTGATTTTTTATGTGGATGATATTATATTTGGAAGCAATCTACAAATGCTAAATGAAAATTTTTCCTCTAAAATGAAGAAGGAGTTTGGAATGTCAATGTCGGGTGAATTGACATTCTTCTTGTGATTACAAGTTTCTCAATCAGACAAAGGGATCTTCACCACTCAAACCAAGTACATTAAAGACATGCTTAAGAATTTTAACTTGGAATATTCTAAGCCTATTAGTACTCCTATGGTCACTAGTTGTAAGTTAAGCAATGATGACGAGTCTTTGGATATAGATTATAACATGTATAGGCATATGATAGGAATCATGCTATATGTGACAACTACAATGCCAGATGTGATGCAAGCTGTAGGATTGGTCACCAGATTCTAATAAACTCCCAAAGAAACACATGTGACAATAGTGAAAATAATTCTCAGATATTTGAAAGGTACTATAGAGTATGGTTTATGGTACCCAATAGGTCAAGACTTCACTTTAAAGTCATTCATTGATGCATATTGGATAGGAAGTGTTGATGACTGAAAGAGTGCCAGCGGAACAAAATTATACTTGGGACACTGTTTGGTATCATGGCTAAGCAAGAAACAATCTTCCATTGCATTATCTACAATAGAATATGAATACATTGTTGTTGCATCATGTTGCACTCAAGTCACTTGGATGAAACATACATTGGAATACTTAATTGTAAAGTATGAGCATCCAATAGTGATAAATTGTGACAATACTAGTGCCATAAACATATAAAAAAAACTTATTATGAACTCTAATATAGAGCACATCCCTGTAAAATATCACTTTTTGAGGGATCAAGTATCATAGAAGGCGGCAAATCTAGAATACGTTGATGCAAGGGAACAACTAGCTGATATATTCACTAAGACACCACCCAAAGAAGCATTTGAACATCTTAGAAAAAAGTTGGGAGTAATCTCCCTACAATAGATATAAAAAAAGAAGGAAAAAAATGCATTATGTCAGGGGGAGACATGTTAACATGGGGAGATGTCAAAAGGAGACCTTTGTCATTAATGTCAAAGGGGGATAAAATTGAAGAGTTGTTTCCATCGATGGCAAAGGGGGGGAATGTTGAGTATGGTTTCCATTGATGTCAACGGAGTTCATTAATGAAAAAGGAAATGACATGACATGTATGATGATGTGACATGTGTGATGAGGTTGCAAATTCATATGATGATGTTCTAGTGCTCTCATGAAGTCCTTTTTACAATTTGACACCATCATGTAAAAATATGGCAACTTGCTGAAACTCTTGCTGAAACTTTGAAAATTTGACCAAGTATAAATTCTTCTTAATTTGCCTAAGGGGCCTCTGTAAAATGCATGCCATCTTCTGTATTTGATGAATTAAACGATTTTGAGGATATAGACATCTATATTGTTGTCTTTTGCATCTAAATATATGATTGGTTTGTCAATATAGTCCCTGAAGGTGAAGTTATTCATCTGCCAAAAGTGTTTTCTAGCATGATTTGCATTGTTTCAGTTATGGCAAATCTTCCTAAGTGGCCTCAGTAAAATTCCTGCCATATTTTGTAGGATACTTAGTAAAATTTACATGAGACCATCAGGTTATAACTTGTTTATGTTTTCATCTAACCATGGTATTGATCCCCTAAAAGGCGGTTGAAGAAAAAGTTATAGGTCTGTTGGTTTCAGACCGTTTTGGGAAATTTTCTTAAAAAGTGACTAAGTATTGAAAAATTGGTCTAAGGTACCCTAGTAATTTTCCCGCCATATTTTGTAGGAAACTGATAAAAATAATCTAAGACCATTAGGATGTAGCTTGTTGATGTGTGCATCTGACCATTGTCTTATTTATCCTAAAAGGTTCTTGAAGGAAAAGTTATATGTTTGTTGGAACATGGTTTCAAGTTGTTTTTCACCAGTTCATGAAAATGCACGTTTCCATAATGAAGAGATGCAATGGTGAAAAGGTTTTAATGAAGGGACACGATGATGAATATACACAATGGTTCAAATACATGATGAAAGAAGTATTTAAACAGAAGTTTAAAGTGGAAGAAAGATTCCTCAACAATCCAAATCAATGTAACAACAAGAGAATATAGAGACCAATGAAGTGAAGAATAATTAGGAATAGAATTGAAGAAAAAGATCAAATTAGGGTGCTAGGGTGGTGCCAGGGCAAGCTGGAATCCTGCATGGGGTTGTAGCCTCTTTCTAGTAGTGTCTGGAAAATAGAGTGTTGTAGCATCCTTGTTTGTTGGAGTAGGCAGAAACCAAGGTGTTGTAGCATCCTTCAGTTGTAGCTGAAAGACTTGGGGATTGGTGTCTCCAACAAGTTGTAGCTTGCAAAAACAATTGTAAATATAATTTTGTAGTTATAGAAAGTGTTTGTGGTTTTCCCATTTGGGATTCCACGATAAATGTTGTGTTCTGTGTATCTTGTTGATTATGTGTTTTAATGAATAAGTTAAAAGTGGTTTTAAATTGTTAAAAGTTATCAATACTGATTCACGCCCCCTCTCAGTATTGTCCAATATTCCAACATGAAATGGTACCAATTCCATGTATGTTAGGAACTCGTGTCAACCCTTCTTTTTACTTTGTTAGTATATTATTATTGAACGCATATGCTTTGTAAGTTGTCCCATGAGTATATGGTATTATCCCACATTCATGGGGAGTAATAGTTGTTTAGATTAGACTTAGCATATAAGTACGTGTTGATGCCAATAAAGGAATCCACGAGTTATTTTGTACTGAGCTTGTTCAAAGGAAGTTTCCCCTTGAAGTGACCTACAATCAATAAATTCCTTTTGTGTTCTGCTATTTCTGTTATATCATGCATTCTCATTATTTATTGTAGGATGTTTTTCTCATTTTGGTATCAGAGCACTTTCTTGGGCTTACTGGGTGGAATTTATGCCAATTTATTTTCACAATGGCTTCCCGGTGTTGTGATTATTGCAGTAGTTCTCCTTCTTTGCATACGTATTTTCCATTTCAATTGCAAGTTCGTACCAAGGAATAACCCCCATATGCTTAGCTGTGGGAAGTACCTGGGCATATCCCTAAAACTAAATGTGAGGAGTACCACAGGGACCCTAAAGTAGCTGGCCATTGAAAGGACCTACTAGTGAAAAGGGAAACGACCCCTACCTGATTAACTAGTCCCCACCCGTGAGGTAAACCAAAATATGTCATTTATGACAAAGTGGTTATTAGTTTTACTTGAGCCATGGAGTGAGGGGTACTGACCCAATACTCAAGCCGTTAGACAACATTGGTGGTTGAGTGAATCCCATGAACCTTTAGGAAGACAAACATACCTGGGGTCCATATATATTGATAGTTGATAAATATCAGATTGCATCTATCCAGAGCCATCACATATCAATTCCACCAAAAAAAAGAGTATAAATTTATATTTTTTTCACCATATATTCCTTTCTTTAGCTTTATTTCCCTTGAAAATTCACTGAACCCTGCAATTCCATTCTTCATATTTCCTTCCTTGAGGACCCTATCCCAAATTCCACTTTCTGAGGCTAGAAATGCCACCTTTGTTTATATTTAGGGTTTTCCATAACTTCTTCGATTCTCAACCAGCCTTCAAATTTTTCCATAGTGTTCATTTTCTATTTCTGCTTCTTTGTCTCTCTTTGAAAAGTTTTCCCATTCTTTCACCCCACTTATGAAATTCCCATTTTCTGCTTCCCTATCTCTCAAAAAGTGTTCAAAACCTATTCAAACCCCAATTACCCATCATAGTTTTTCCCAATTCCAAATTTTCCTTTTCTAAAAAAAATTATGTTTTTGTTTTTCTATCTATCCCGCCCCTAGACAAAAACAAAACTCATGGCTATGGTTGTCTCCCACGCAAAAGCAAACAAAAAATAGAAGACAAACTTGTAACCCTCAAGACTAAAGTGGAAGATATAGATGAAAAAATTCTTGACCTCCATCTTTAGCATTCAACCATGAATAGTAGACGACAACTAGAGTCTTTTGTAGACACTAGGCTCTCTTCTTCCAACAATTTTTGTGGGATGAAGCTTGATTTTACTCGCTTCAATGGTGATGATGCAACTGGATGGATATACAGGGAAGGACAATATTTCAGTCTCCATAACACTTTTGATGTCAACATAGTCCCACTTTCCTCCTTTCATTTGGAACATGAATCCCTTCAATGGTTTCGTTGGTACATCAAGGCTCATGAAGAGCCAAAATGGACAAATTTTTGCCAACTTCTTTTGCAACAATTTGGCCCTAGTGCTTTTGATGACTTCACAGGAGCACTCACTAAAATTTTCCAAATTGGCACTGTGAGAGAGTATGAAACATACTTTGAGAAAGTGGCCAATCACACAGAAGGATTGTCTGATGAATTCTATAGGATTTGTTTTATCAATGGTATGAAGGATACAATACGATCTAAGGTTAAAATGTTATATCCCATCATAATGATGGAATCCCTACGATTGGATAATTTAGCGGAGGACAAGATCATAACTCAACAACACTCCAAATCCACTTTTTGTTCCATTGAAATATATGGTTTCCCAAATACCTCCAATCATGCTAGCTCCTAGAACCACTCCTATCAAGATTTTATTTGAAGTCGAGATGTGAGCACGCAAATAAAAAAAGGATTTGATACAATTGTGATGAGAAATTCACTTTGGGACCTAGATATGATGAGAAAAATCGCTATCTCTTGGATGTGGATTCTCTGCATGCACCTAAAATTTGTGAATATACTCAAGATCCAGTAGATGATGAGGTCGGCATTCAACAATTGCTTGTTGACCATCCTTCTCAAGATGACCACCCAGAAATATATCTCCATGCATTAGCCAGAGTCACCACCCCACAAACCATGCGGGTCAAGGGTTTCTTCAATAATCTCCCTCTTATAATACTCATTGATTATGGTAGCACACATAACTTCATTGAGCCTCATATCACCAAACAAGTTGATTTTTTTGTCCATCCTTGCTCCATCTTTGAAGTCATGATTGCCAATAGGGGGAACCTTACCTTGCAAGGGAAAGTGTCGCAATGTGTGTATCTCTATTGGATATTATAACTTGTGATCCAACATGCTTTCCTTGTCCTTAGGAGGATGTGATGTGGTTTTGGGGGCTCAATGGTTACACATGCTTGGACCCATCTTATGGGATTTTGCTGAACTTTGGATGCATTTTTCAGTCAATGAGAAAAAACACACATTGAAGGGATTATAAATAGGGTCTCTCAACATCATCAGTTCACATCACATGAAAAAAAATATTTAAGAATAATTCACATGGTGTCATCACTCAACTCCACTCCATTCAGATGCAACCATCAATAGTCTCGACTACTCCCTTGGATCTACAACAAATTTTGGATCAATATGCATGTGTCTTTGTTGAACCAGTGGGATTTCCACCTTTAATACGATAGGAACATCATATAACGCTTCTTTTCGGAAGTGTCCCTCCCAACATCAAGCCCTATTGCTACCCGTTTCAACAAAAGATAGAGATTGAGATGCTCGTTCAATATTTACTGAAGCAAGGTATTATTTTCCCTAGTACCGGTTCCTTTTCTTCACCGGTTCTTCTTGTCTAAAAAAAATATGGGTCATGGCTCCTCTGCATTGACTTTCAGCACTTAACCACATCACAATCAAGGATAAGTTTCCAATTGTTGTTGTTGATAAGCATCTTGATGATCTTCATGGTGCTCATTTTTTCTCCAAGTTGGATCTTCGTTCTAGGTATCATCAAATTTAGGTTCATGAGGATGATATACCTAAAACGGATTTTCGCACATATGATGGCCACTATGAGTTTTTGGTAATTCCATTTGGCCTCACTAATTCTCCTTCCACATTCCGTGCATTGATGAATAAAATATTTTGGCCCACTCGTGAAACTTCATTCTAGTCTTCTTTGATGATATCCTCATATATAGTAAAACATGGGATGAGCATCTCCAGCATCTGGATCTTGTACTTCAACTTTTCTGTGATCATCATCTCTCTGCTAAATTGTCTGAATGTGTGTTTGGGAAGGAGGAAGTAGAGTATCTCAGGAATATTGGTTCAACACAAGGGGTTTACGTGGATCATGCCAAAATAAATGCCATGAAAAATTGGTTGCATCCTTAGACTCTCTAGAGCATTCATATTTTTTTGGGATTGATTGGATACTACCATAATTTTGTCAAGGATGATGGGAATATTTCAGCTCCATTAATAAATCTATTGAAAAAGTACGCTTTTACATGGACACATGTTTCTAAGTGTGCATTTGACAAACCGAAACAAGCTATGTGTACCACACCTATTCTAGCTATGGCCAATTTTTCCAAGGCCTTCACTATTTGGAGTGATGCTTGTGACAATGGACTTGGTGTTGTTATCCTTCAAGATGATCATCCCATTGCGTTCACCAGAAAATCTTTTTTCAGTAAGAATTTACCTGCCTCTACATATGAGAAGGAAATGATGGCTATTTCACATGCAGTACAGAAGTGGTAGCCATACCTCTTAGGGAATTATTTTTGCATTAAGACTGATCACTAGATTCTAAAATATTTCCTGGAAAAATGAGTCTCATCCCCAACACAGAAGAATGGGTTAGAAAACTCATGGGTTATGACTATGATATCACTTACAATAAGGGTAAGGATAATCTTTCAGCGGATGCTCTTTCTCACACATTTGATGACCACATTTCTCTTTTAGATATTTCTATGCCTATTCCAAATTGGTTGTAATCTATTTAGCAAGGGTATGCCAATGACTCTTAATTATCTGAAATCATCCAATGATTGGCCAATAACCCTTATGTTGTACCACAATACTCTTGGGATGGTTCTTCTTTGGGATATAAGATTTGTCTGGTGCTTCCCCAGAGCACATATCTTCAACAAGAGGTGTTCTATGAACTTCATGCTTCTCCATCAACATGGCACTTTGGGTTCCTCAAAATGTATGAGTGGGCACGATGTAACTTAATTATGAAGGAAATGAAAAGATAAATTCAACAGATGGTAGCTAAATGTGATAACTTCTAGTTCCACAAGGGTGAAACGACACTCCTTCTAGGATTTCTCGAACCCTTTCCCATCCCTACACAGATTTGCACAGACATTTTGATGGATTTCATTGAAGGGATCCCTAAACATGGAGGGAACACAATGATCTTGGTTGTCATTAATCACGTCTCCAAATATAGTCATTTTTGTTCCCTCAACCATCCATGTACCGCCTACTCAATCGCACAAATTTTCATGGACCAGATATTTCGTCTTCATGGAATCCCTTTTACCATTGTCTCAAATTGCGATGCAAGTTTCACAAGTCATTTTTGGATATGAATATTTCCCCACACTGGAACCAAACTGAAGATGATTTCAGGGTATCACCCAAAAATAGATGGTCATACTGAAGTTATCAACAAATGTTTGGAACCTTATCTTTGTTGCTTCACCTCTGAACAACAACATAAATGGGAAACGTGGCTCTCTCTCATTGAATGGTGGTAGAATACCTCCTACCACACTACATCTAAAATGACTCCATATGAAGCAGTCTATGGCCAGGAACCTTTAGTGCTCCTTTCATACATCTTCAACAGTTAGCCAGATCAGGTAATTGACACGGTTCTCCGAAACCGAGATCATATTATTCACATTTTGTAGGAAAATATTCACATGGAAAGAAGCTGAATGAAAAAACAAGTCGATCAACACCATTCTGATCACACTTTTCAAGTTGGTGATATGGTTTTTCTTTGTCTACAACCTTACAAGCAATCCTCCCTAAAAATCAAAGTGCGTTATAATATGGCTCCAAAGTTATATGGGCCATATAAGGTTCTTTAGAAGATTGGGTATGTTTCATGTCTCTTGTCTTAAGAAAGTTATTGGCACCAACATTAGAGCACAAACTGTTTTACTAGAACTGGATGAAGGATCCATCATTTTGGAGCTGGAGGCCATCGTCACTAGGTACACTTGTTGGCTTCGCTCTCGATCCATCACAGAGGTATTAATTTAGTGGCATGACATGCAACCAAAGGATGCTACATCGAAACAACTCCTTCAGATTCAACAAAAATTCCACATCTAAAGCTTTGAGGACAAATATTTTCTAAGAGGGAGGGGATTTTAGGAACCTGTGACAACCCTTCTCTTTACTTTGTTAGTATATTGTTATTGGACGTATATGCTTTGTAAGTTGTCCTGTGAGTATATTGTATTATACCACATTCATGGGGAGTAATAGTTGTTTATATTAGACTTAGTATATAAGTACGTATTGAGGCCAATGAATACATACATGAGCTATTTTGTATTGAGCTCGCTTAAAGGATGTTTCCCCCTCAACGTGTCCTGCGATCAAAAAATCCCTTTTGTGTTCTGTTATTTCTGTTATACCATGCATTTTCAATATTTATTGCAGGATGTTTCTCTCAATGTATCGTTGTTTCTAAGTGAAACCATTTTCTCATCCATAGACAATCTATAGAAGTCCTTATATTCCATCTCAATTTCCTCTTCATAGTTATAGGATCACTAGTGATAGAAAATAAATAAAATATACATATGAAATTAGATGGACTATAATTACATCTATTTGGTTTCCTTCTTTTCCTAGTGGACCTACTTAAACTTTTATGTGTATTTTCTTCCTAATCTTCTGAACTATCTGAGGCCTCATCCTCATTAGATCAATCACAAATTTTTTATTCATTTTCTGGTTCAACTTTCTTGGTCTTAGTTGGTAACTGAACAATTGAATTCTTCTCATCCTCTTCTAGTTGCAACAATATAGGAGAAGAATTAACTTCTCTAAAACTAACATTTATGATATAAAAAACTTTCCCAGCCATAGGATCCTAAAGCTTGTACCCTTTCACACTAGTGTTATAGCTGATGAAGATACATTTCACTAACTTGGTTTCCAACTTCAAGTATTTAGGCACATAAGCATGTGCTTCACAACCAAAAACACAAAGATGTTGAATTGAGGGTTTCTTATTTGTATGGAACTCCATAGGGGTCTTATCCACAAGATATGATGTGAGAGACCTATTAATTAGGTAACATTTAGTAGAAACCACTTCTACCTAGAAATTATTCTCTAAGCTAGATACATTAAGCACATTCTTAGCTCTCTCCATCAATGTAATATTCAACCATTCTACAAATTCATTTAGAGAAGGGGTATATGAAGTTGACTTATGTATCAAAATTTATTTCCCTTAAACATCTCCATAGACGTGTTCTCCATTTCTCTACAACAATACTTCTTTATGTTCAATCTCTCACTTAAACCAAGATTAGATTAAAAAACCGTGTCCCTAACACCTTTGATCCAAGGTGATTAAGATCTGATAACAATAAAAAGAAGTAGAGGTGCACAATATGCTTCCTACACTAATAAATGAGAGATAATGCACATAAAGCTAAATACACATAGTTGCAGTACCAAAGAACATAGAAACATACAACCACTAAACAAAATGATTTTCTAGGGAAAACCCTTATGGGAGAAGAAAACCCCACACACTAAAGCACACTCAATGTATTATTCAACAAAAAACATATCATTATAGTAGATTACATAGGATTTGTGTTCTCAGTAGGATTTTTTTATTAGTAGCATAACGATTCTGGAGAAATATCAAAAGCATAACAATAAGTTAAAAACCCCCACTCTAGCTCCAACTCAAGAACTCAATAAATAGTCATAAAAAAACCATAAACCATTTATGGTTTTCCAATTCTGCATGTTGGAAATCATCGACTTTTAATTGATGAACTATTGCTACTCAACATTTATTCCCTGCTACTACTCAACATTTATTGGTTGTTGTTGCTTAGCATTTACTCCCTACATTTCTCAACGTTCATTAAGATAATTTCTTTGCTATAAAAAGACAAGGTGTATTATACACCTACCCCAACATAGAGATCCATGTCCACCGCTGTGGTTGACTATTTCTATTTGAACTTACAACCATGAAGGTATAAAGGATTCCTATACATCAAGATCTACATTGAATTCATGGAAGTGGGAAGTCTACAAATTATGAAATAAAGATCCAAAATTTTAGTGCATTATATATATAAGTAGTTTTCAAGGAGGAGCCATGAAATTTCATAGGACATTTCCTTCTAGGTGCTACTAAAAATAACCTTGGAAAACATTTACAAGCTTCAATTTTCATCAGCTTTAAGGAGAAAAATGTTGCTTATCGTGTAAATTTCCTCAGGTGAACAACACAATTTTACTATTTCTAGGAAAATATCTTGAAATAGAACAAACACAACTTTATTTTTAATAAATACATAGTTGTGAAGAGTTGTAATTACAAAAAAGTTATAGTTTGATTCAAGATCTCTCAAAGAGAATTTGAAAAATATTAGTTGATGCATTAGAAAAGTATGTGAGAAAGTTTCAAATTGTTTACATCGGTCTCCTTAGGTGTCTTCCAATTCATCATCCTCATAAATCCACCTTCTTGCATTTGCAAATTATTAATTTGAGCAGAAGAAAAGATTCCATAGCCTTCCTCTACTAGATGATGTTGCATCAAGAGAAATTTGATTGGTGTAAATTCTCTTCATGGACTTCATAAATCCTTTTGTTCAATTGGAAGATGAGGATAACATTACAAAAACCCTCGTTTTAGGAATGCAAGAGGCTAGAAGGAGATGAAGGAAAACTTCTAGCACATGTTTGGGGGTTATTTTTACAATAGTTACTTGCAAATGCTTCAAGAGAATAATGAAGTAAAGGCATGGAAAGTAGCCCAGAAATTGAGGAATGACTTAGTGAACCATCTCTAGAAAGGACTTCAAGAAGGCAATAGAATTGGAGAAAAGGATATGATAAGTGTTAATGTGAGGAAATCTAGATTTGAGCATACATACACATTGATTTTTGGTCCATACATTTATGCACAACTTGATAACAATTTTTTTCTTCAAGTTATTTGAACTTCTTTATAAGTCTTGAAAACAAGGATAATGGTGTAGGATTGTGTTTGCTGCTTAGAAGTTGAGGTGATTATAGATTTATGATACTATTTTTTTTGTAAGTTAGAATTCACATTAAAATACAGAGTGAAATACACCAAAATACATATTCATAAGTCCTCCCTCAGCATTAACGTCGTCTAGTTGTTCCCATATGGTATCGCTAGTGATAGTTGTGTGCCAGGTAGTGTCGCATTGGTATTTATTATCCATCACATTCTATTCCTCCTTCTTAACACTTATATATGGTGCTCTAATAATAGCAACAATGTTTCCCTCGGTAGCATCTTCGAAGATATTGTGAATGGTGCCATCCTCAATTATGGTAATGAGCATAGGCAAGGGGAGATGATAAACAACGAGAATCTCTACACACCAATCCAAACTAGCCTGAAACTTATCCCTAAATTCAAATAGACGTCCTTGGAGTTCTTCTTCTGCTTCACTGAGATCATTGTGCAGGAGGAGGAGAGAGTTCATTATCCTTGTCAACTACGTAGGGAGACCTATGTATGTTTCTCCTTTATTAGGAGCATTAATTCTCTGACCACACCGTCCTTGATGTCCAGAACGAGCAATGAAGCCTACAATTTTCACCACACGCATGACTGGGTTTTTAGTTGTCCAATGTAAATGGGAATACATAATTTGGAAACCAATATGCACCCATCAACAGAGTGTTTAATGCTGCTATGAGGCCTTTTGACATTCTTTAAACACCTTCTTTTAACCCTCAGCCTCGTGGGAAGCGTTTCTACGTCAAACAAATTTCAACAATTTACCCGCTTGATGTGCCTTGGGCATGCCAACTATCCATGGCTCATGGCGTAGAGACCAAGACCATCTTCATGGCTATCATGCATGCTATGCATGCTGATGCAATCATCGTATCATCTACCAGTTGTCCCATTCAAATATGAATTTGAATTTTGAAAAGCCAGGGCTCCATGACCGACCTTTTTTGAAATTCCCTCGCTTATGACCGACCCTCTTTTGAGACGCCCCCATTTTTGGGTTTTTTCCAGGAAGCTCATGAAGTTGTGTGGGAAGACCATGATACAATTTGAATCCCTAGGCTTATGGTTGAGGAGAATAACCACCTAGAATTTCCATTGGAAATGTTTAGTGTGATACAAGAGGAATGTGGAGACGAGCTTAAAAACAATGAAGCTATCTGTGTTGTTTTCTTGAGCAAGTTTGCAATGGAAGGAAATATTAGTAATTGATGTCATGTTTACCGTGAAATATTTTTGAAGGTGGATTGATGTCCAACAAAAGAGATGACCTCTCTGTCTTGAATATATTTGTCTGCTATGCAGTGTAAACACGGGTCTACGATATTGTCTCTAGTCATTTTTTCACATATGCATTTGAGTGATATTTGGGAGTTTATAACTTAACCAGGTTATAATGACTGTGAATTTGACAATGTGGAATGGTAAAGGGAAGTCTTTACAATTCATGGGTTCTATGAATATGGTATCCTTTGATCCAACAGAAAGCCCCAACACTGATGGAATTCACATATCTTCTTCCAAATATCAACATGGGAATAGGTTATTTAACTTGCAATTCTGTTTGTTTGTGTGAATCCTCATCTTATTAAGGATTTTTCCATGCCAAAGGACGCTTCTATGGCAATGTGGGGAAGGAGAGAATGCGACTTTTTGTGCCCATTTTTTGCCTGGATCACCCCATTTCTTCTTCTAGGCGCTCTGAAGGAAATATTGGTCTAGGAATTTGGAATGGAATAGAGTGGGGTTCTTGCCATCCTTGCAATGTGCAAAGCTTCAAACATGGGTTATGGTTGGTTCACAGTGATCCTGATCCATCCAATAAAACCATAGAGGAAGTTTTCAAGTAAGATGTTCTTTATTTTCCATCTGGTTATCTTTTCAATCTTTTCAATTTCATTTTTATTTAGTTTAGGGATTTTGTATTTTATTAATTTGACTTCGGTAATTATAAAATTCATCGTTGAATCTGCTATCAATATTCCTTGTCCTAAATATTGATTGCTTATAGTTGTTAAAAACATACTATACTATGTTCTTATCAGTCAATCTTATCTCAATGACAGAAGCATAATCGGGTGGTTGGCTAATCGATATTGGATTTTGAGATTCACAGGATTAACTATACTATTAATGTATCAAATGAGCCTTCAAGTTCGAAGAGAAGCAAGAATAATGGCAAAGGAAAGATCCTTTGTTCTTACTGTGGAAGGGGCTTTCATCTAGAAAGCTCCTGTATGAGAAGAAAAATTGATGAAATGACTCTTATTTTGAAGAAACATAACATTATTGTACCCAAGGAAGTCTGACCATAGAGAAGAAACTGAAGTACATGATGAGACATGCCATGCACTGAAGGCTAGCTGTTCAAGAAAAAATGCCTTACTCATTGATTCAGGAGCTTCCAATCATATGGTTGTATCCATATAATCATTCTCTTCTTTGCAGTTTACTGGTGGCCCTTGCATCCTCATGGGTAATGACAATCAAATCCACGCCAAAGGGAAAGGTTCTATCAAGCTTGAACATGGACAGTTCAAAAATGTGATGTATGTGCCCTCCTTGGCTGCAAATCTATTATTTGTATAGAAGATGACTTACAGTGTCCCTCTAAAGCAAGTGACATTTGGTCCTAACTCAGTGGAGATCACATATATATTTACTAGGAACATCATAGTGAAGGGTGTTGCAAATCATGCCTCCAAGGCATATGAATTTTCACACTTCCTGCCATTTTCATATCTAGTGCACTCTCATCTACCACTTAAAAGGGGAGGTAAAAACATTATGTATACTCCTTTTGTTGTTTCCACTAGTATTTCAGAATCAGAAGTAGAACTAGTTGTATCAGTCTATGAGATTGAGGTTCAGGGTGATTAAGATCCAGATCCAATCCCTACTCCCAAGCGGGCAGCCAGGAAGATGACTAAAAATCCATCTGACAAACATAAGTTTTAGAAAGAGAACCTTGCACTATGTCATGCAGAGAGATGCAACAAAACCCCTGTGAGATGCTTCATGGCAAGGCCTGATCAGCTACACTACTCTTAGAAGAATAGATTGGATCATACACCTCTTCATCCAAAAAGAGGCAAAGGTTACATTTCTCCTTCCTTGCATCATCATTTTAAGAGAGGATGGAGAAGTCTACATGCCAGGCCCCATGATACCTGTGCACAGAACATCATGCATGCTGCTTTGCTACATTATAGAGATGAAGGTTGCGGCAACATTTTTGCAAGTTTTTTTAACTTAAATCCTGATTCTACCTACTTAGTTAGAGGGGTGGATTTTTTCCCATGTAGTTTTTCCCCTGGCTCCTTGTATTGAGTAGTTAATTTGATTTAGTTGTAATGGGTGACCTATGGTCTTAGTTACCAGGTCCCACAAATTGTCCAAGTTAGCATTCAGGGGGGGTGTTAGGATTATAATCCACCCTTGTCCAATTTGGTCAATTATTCTAAATCAAGAGTCCTTTCAGTCTATATTTAGTCACTAGCACCATTGGGTCCACTTGACCTAACTTCCACATGTACTAGTTACTAGAGTGTGTAGAACACTAATTGAGGCTAACTTCCACTGACTGCACTTGCATGCATCAGTTTAGGATCCTCCTAGACCAATCCCTACAATTTAGGAGACATTGGGAGTGCCGACACCGACCTCCTTCAGTTGAGTTTAGTTGGTGACTAATCAAGTTCAATTAGGAGTCAGTTACATTTAGTTCTAGTCTGTTACTTTTAGTTCTATTCAGTTAGCACCATCTATGCATGGCTGCATGTGGGTGAGGCGCATTTAGTCACCTACCTCAGTTAGTTAGACTAGTTAACTGATAATTAAGACTGAATTAGACACTTGAGTTGGGTTGTTGAACTCCGATAATGATTTAGACGTGTCTAGTTAACCATTCAGTTAGGTAGAGTCAATCAATTCAAATTCCTCTCTCATGCATTCGAATTGACTGGTTATTAATAACAGTGTATTACATTGTAGTTAATTATCCAATTAATTTTGATTAATGAAAGCATTACATAGTTGCAAGCCATTTTTGCACTGTTTCATTCTTCAATTCTAAGTAAAATCGTCTGATCTATATTGTGATTTGTGTGTTGATCCACAGATCTATGTGCTCAATTTTATATTTTTTACCTCCTATTTTGTTATTTAGCCATCCAATAGTCATTTTTTTTGAATTTATTGAATAACTACTCTTACCGTATTATACACATGTTTGATAAGGGGAACTCATAATGCCCCATTTTTGTGATGTATATCACATTCCTTCAAAACACCCAAAGCAAATCTCTTACCTATCCACTCACATTTTTTTTCCCTTTTTGGCTCTTGGTCAATTCAAAAATGGTCAACACTCATGAGTAAAAACATTCACTATATATGGAACTCTTACCATATTCAAAAAATATGGTTTCAATGCCTATTATTCCACACCTTATTAATATGCATTTTACACATATGTGATGCTACAATAATGATTCACATGGATGCACTCCCTTGTCTTACCACATGTGTTCACATCATTCTTAAGCAATATGTCACAACTTATCTCCTATATTGTAATGTTCCCAAGCCTGATATTCAGACCTGAACACTAATTACTGCTGCAAGTTAAATAAAAATTCTGCTATGAACTTTAAACACTTTTAGTGAAATTTCTGTCTAGGCAAATAAACGTGTTTTCCTGAGAAACTTGCAGGAAGGGTAGGATGAAAGGGAAGCAACCAAAGGTAAATTTAAGACAGTGAATTTCCTCTTCCCTAACACATGTATAATGGGTGCCATTTAGGTTTCATAATCTCCTCCGCAGAAACCTACTCCCATGCTTCTGGGCCACCCAACCGTGAAACTAGGATGAGTAGTTCAGTCCTTTCAACCAAGGGCTTTGGAGAACTGATTTGGATTGATAATAAATTTATAAGACATGTATATAAAGGTATATTCAATTTTTAAACAAGTCTGGACAGTCACAAGGTAGATTAAGGGTGGGACTATGAAAACTAGTTACAAGGACTGTGTAACTAGTCAAGATTTAGTGCTTTCCAAAGGAAATAAGAGAGGTACTGGGATTCAGTTTTAAACATGGAATGTAATAATTATAGTTTTAAATAATGTTCATAACATAAATTAAAACAAATGTACTTGTTCATGTACATAAAATGCTTCGAATTGGAAAACTAGTCATTTTAGCCATGAATTCTAGGTAGGGTGTAAAAGTTTGATACAAAACTCAGTCAAAACATATCACAATATTATGAAAATTGCAGAGACTTTAAATAATACTATATCAGATCCATGAGGGTCAAAATAATTCTTAGAAGGTTCACAGAAGTAACCTCTCATAGCAATACTCCAAAATTATGACTCTTGAGTTAGGAAACCCAAAAAATTCGATCTCTGAATCTCACAAACTTTAGGAATGACCTGAAGGTGGTGTGAATCGAATATTTTAACAAATATAAAACAAAATATTATTTATATTAGTTAATTATCTTATGAAAGGGTGTAACCCTTCAGTTTACACACTCAAAGCCTATAAAGGTGAGCT
This sequence comes from Pseudotsuga menziesii, assembly GCA_001517045.1. Lineage (NCBI taxonomy): Eukaryota > Viridiplantae > Streptophyta > Pinopsida > Pinales > Pinaceae > Pseudotsuga > Pseudotsuga menziesii. Next base: position 231,798 of record LPNX010579726.1, read on the forward strand.
TCCCTTGTAATTATTAGCATCATCCAATATATTATTATTATTCATATTCATTATTAAAATGATAGTCGGATTCGACTAATGGACCAACCGGATTTGGTTGCTCCATTTGGTATCAAAGCTCGAATTCGACTCCTCCAACACTCAACTCAGACTCAGCTCATCAATTTTCTACTCCGCTTCCCACCACTACTCCACTCCCCATTGCTGCTACACTCGACTCCCCTCTCTCCCCAATGTTGTTCCTCCACCACCTTCTCACTGTGCGCTCCTTTAGACTGGGCATCACTGCCTTCTACCTCCGTGTTGTTCCCCCTTCCCCGGCACACACCATATTTCTCTACTACACGTCACTCGCTCGCCTCCTTCCCATCTCCCTCACAGCTGCCTTTAGTCTTCCACGCAGCACCCATCCTTCATGTTTTCCCAGGCGTCGCTCCACAACCACCTCACCCCTCCCCACCTCGCACCATCCCATCCCCCATTCACCATACACAACGTTCCCTCACTCCTGCGCTCACCCTAGAAACCTATTGCGTTCAACCTCTGCATCGCGCTACTCCATTGCTCCTCGGTTCCTCTCTGCATCCATCCTCCACACCATCCTATTCTCCCTCTACGCGCCACCCCATTCCGCACCCCTACCATCGCTCCACCTCTCGACAACCTTCCTATTCACTGCTCCATCTGTGCTCCTCCTTTTTCATTCCCCATGCGCCAGCCTACTCCACCATCCCCCACTACTCCATGCTACTCCTTCATCTCTACGCGCAAAGCCCTCCACGCTCTCTCGTCGTAGGCCTTCAAAAACCACGACCTGCAAACAATATATTAAAACATAATATAATAAAATATATTATTTCAATATATTTAAAAAATATATATATTATATTTTTTATTATAATATTTGTTTAAAAAAAAACTATATACAAAATATAGTTTATGAAAAATATAATAATTATAATAATAATAATTATAATTAATATATTATTATTCAATTCCACCTCAAAAGCCAAAATAGCACCGAAATACACACCTCCATATACAAGGTCCAAGACCATGGAGGAACTGAAAGAGAAAATCGAAAAAATGGAGGACATAAAGTCCCTTGTCGCTAACCAAGAAGGCTTGAAGGAAAAGATGCAAAATAACAATACATTACTAAAAAACGAGCTTGTTTTGGTACTAGAAAGAAGGCTTGACGACAAACTTGACATCTAGAATGAAAAACAAAAAGACGTGAATGACAAAATGAGTACCATGACGCAAAACATAAACACCTTAACACAGAACATGAGCACCATGACGCAGAACCATAATACGTTAATCGAGATGTTACAAAGGCTCATACCTAGTCTGGGCCAAGTCAGCGGTCCACACATGCGAGATGCCTCGTTTGATGTTGCCACTCAGGAAACACTCGTAAAGAATCAAGAAGAATTGCAAAAATAAATAAATATTAACAATGCGATGCTTAAGCAAGAGATAGAAACACAAGTACTCCCAGATATGGAGGCACGATTAACCAGCAAAATAGATGCTATAAGTAAAATAGTAGAGAAAAGAAAAACTAAAAATCACCGCCAACAGCGAAGCAATTCAGATATGTCACTTTCATCATCCAGTAGTTCCGAGCCACCACCAAACCATAAGACAAAAGGAAATCAACGTCATCCTTACAAAGTGTACCCACCTAAGGAAAAAATAGAGTTGTTGAAATACAATGGGAGTGAAGACCAATGCGTTGCTTGGCTAAACAAAGCAGAAGAATACTTCGACATTTACAACATTCAATCTGACAAGGAGAAGGTGAAATATGCGTCAATGGATATGGAAGGGTACGCCTGTAATTGGTACTTATGGTGGAAGAGAGATAATTTTACCTACACCTGGAACTTGTTCAAAAATGATTTTTTAATAGGTTTCAAGGAATCAAAGAAGATGATTTTTTCACTAACTTACCAGACTACAACTAGTCAGAAATGTTGAGGAATTCACACATCAGTGGGAACCCTTATCGACACGAGTATTTGGGTTGTCTGACAAGAAAAGACTCGAAACCTATTTAGGAGGTCTTAAACCATACCTCCAAAAAGATTTAAAGTTGCATGACATAACTAACGTATAAGTAGCAAGACATAAAGCAAAAGCCGCAGAACGCAAATTGGAAGGAATTAAAACAAGAGGTGATAACCATTATCGGAAAGAAAAAGAGACACAATGTAGGTACTATGCAGTTACTTTCTCACCCAGTCATCAATGCCACAAACCTCAATCATATGCCTATGAAATGGAAAATAGATCGAAGTCATCTAAAAATTACGCTGATAATAGAAAAAAGAAGAAAAACATATGTCGTCGATGCGGGGATGATTGGACCCCTGGTCATAAATGTAGGAACAGTGAGACAATACAGTGCAAAATCATCAATGGAAAGGAAGTGCAAGTCTCTACACAAGAGACCTCGTCTGATTCTAATACCGACATCGAGTCAGAATGAAGAACGACACTAGGAAAATACTTAAGCTTTGAGGACAAAGCTTCCTTAAAGGAAGTGGCAATGTAACAACTATAAAATAAAATATTATTTAGATTAGTTAATTATCTTATGAAAGGGTGTAACCCTTTAGTTTACATGCTCAAAGCCTATAAAGGCGAGCTTCCCTTGTAATTATTAGCATCATCCAATATATTATTATTATTCATATTCATTATTAAAATGATAGTCGGATTCGACTAATGGACCAACCGGATTAGGTTGCTCCAGATATTGAACAATAAATTAGACATCAACAGACATATTAGATCATATATATGTCGAAATATCCATTAAATAAACTCTGTGAATGAGCTTGAATTGTTCTTTAATAGAACTTTGGGTGGCATGTTTAGCAAGTAGAGGCCAATGGTGATTTGTGAGAGCAAGTCAACCACCTAGAAGCCCTAACCCTAGCCACATATGCACCCTCCTTGAGAAAATTGGAATGTAGGACCATGTGGAGATGTTTCCCTATCCATTTCATTCGTCACACTTGGAAACTAGGCCCTCCTTAGGCCCATAGTTGCTACTTTTATCAATGACATCTTTTTTTGCCTTTCTTGCTTTTCCCTGTGACATATTTTCCGACTTTCCTTATTTTACTATGACAACTTTTTTCATAGCGTTTGGGCATTTTCGCTTTTCTCTTTGACTTCTTTTTTCATAGAGTTTCCACTTTCTTAATCTTCTCCCTTGGCAAGTTGGTTTGCCACTTGTTCCTGACATGGAAAGCTCAATTCGACATGTTATTTGCACAATAATTAATTAATGGAAATAACAATTAAATACATGTCTCAATAATGTTTATTTAGAAACATTCTCATAGGCTAAATAATTAATGCCTCATAAATAATATGTGTACAAATTAACCTAGGTGAGGTAATTAATGCATCTTTGTTTGCCCAATGTGTTGGGCATGGTCAACACTTTTATGTCCAAAATTATGGGGACATGACATTCCTCCCCTCCCAAATTTGCTTGTCCTAAAGAAGAAGCACTCCAAAGTGCCGCAAATTTTTCCACCATGTAGGAGAACTAGAGCATGAACTCATGTGAAAAAAAAATTGACTTTCTCAATCAAGCCAGCATGTAAAGTTTCTGCAAAAACAAGCAATGCCAGGGTACCATTGCTTGCATTGCACCCCCTTCATTCAGAATTCCTTCCCACACAACTTATCAAACAAAATTATGTATGGATCCCATTTCCTCAACTGTAAGTATCGAAACATTAGTATCCACCATGAAAATTTATCACCACAAGAAATGCTATTCATGCTATGGAAATCATACCACTGCATTGGAAACTAGAAATTCTCAATGCAAAGTTGGACATCTGTTAGATTTCCCCACCCAACATTAAGTTTTTTATATGCTTGATGCACATCAGCATTGAGTCTCACAATGATGTTGTTTCCATGACATAGGTGTGATTCCCATGTCCAACCCCAATGAGTATAGGAATCATCCAAACAACAATGATTCCCAAACTGCTCACAATAAGATGATGCATCACAATTATATCACAAAATTCAAGCCGAAAAAACAAATAAGTGTCCCCTCATCCAACCCGAGAAGTTACTGACACTCCAAACAAAAGGTCCATGTGAACACTTCCAATGGATCAAATCTCTACCACTGGTAAGAGGGTACAAGAATCCATCCAACTGTGTGTATTTCCTCCACCAAGGACACTTTATGCAAGATATTTTTCTCATCAACTCCTCTTGGAAGCTTGCTTGCTCACCTGCCTTCCACTGCTCATGAGCATAAATTTTTCTATAAGAATACTCCATGTGTGACATGTAATCTTCCACCCAATCCATATGTGGCTAAATGGCATCAAGTGACAGCAATATGTTCCTATTTGGTTGCTGGGAGGGTGATGGTGCATCCAACAAGTCATCATTAACACCTAGGAAAGCCTCCAACTCTTCCAGTTGCACCAACAAGGAAAATTCCTTCTCCCAATTTTGATCCCCATTTGATGAGGATGAAATAGAAGTGTGGGTAGAACTATGAATCAAATCTTAGAAATACTTATCCACTCAACTTATGGCTTCCCCATCTTCATCTTCATCTAACTCTTCCATGAAAATATGACTCCTTCTATGAGAAAAATCAGCCTCTCGAGCAATCCCATGTGCTTGTAAAACATCATCTGCATCCCAAAATTCCTCAAGCACAAAAAATTTAGAATGCACCTCATGTGCATGTGTATGGAATGTATCCAATGGCTGCAATTTAAATATTTGTGTCTTCCCACATGCCAGGACAATGTGATTCACAACAAAGAATTTATTGCAGAAATTAAACTCTTTACCTCCCACCGTCTTCATTCCCAAGGTGTCTCTATCCACCCAATCAATGGATGAACAAGGAATTTTATTTTCTGATCCATATGGAATGTGATCAGCCACCTCCTCTGGATCAGATTCTACCATCCATGAGGGGTTGTTAGAATGTGTCTCTTTCCAAGCATATGTGTTAGATAACCCTTCACTGGTGCAAGCAATTCTAGTACATCTTTGATCCTCTATTGTTATGATATTTTTATCTACCCAATCCATGAATATATGATCATCTTTGCTTGCTGATTCACTTGGGATATACTCAGGCGTATTTCCCATAGTTAATAACTCCTCTATGCCATTCTGTATACCAACATGTGCTTGGCCAAAATACTCTTCATCATGGCTCTTCACAAACACCTGCAAATCTACTCCTTCCTCATGGTTTTCCTCCACATGAGGTTACTTCATTAAACCCAAAACATTTCCTTCCATGCAACATGAAAGATGTGAAACCTTCAACTCCTTTTGAATTTGACAAATCTGCAACTTTGACTCTTGAAGGAATCTTTGTGTGCTCTTCAATAAGTCACTAGTGATCTCCAACTTATTAGCGAGCCTCTCTGATTCTTCTTCTTCCTTCTTGAGTGCACTATGGTACATCTCAGCCATCATGAGGAGATGATACCTGTCAGAAAGTAAGTTCATATAGTTCGCCTTCATCTTGTCCATGACTTCTTTCAGTGCTGTGCACTCCCCCATAAAGGCTTCTCCTTCCATCTTTCCACCAAAAGCTTTCCAACAACATCTTGCCACCAAGGAATTGATGTCAACAAAGTTTTTCATGGATTCCATAAGCTTTTTTCTGTCCTCCTTTAGTGATCCACTCAAATTATGTGGCTCACAAAGAAGATCCTCCACCAAGGTCTCTTCCTCTAATAGCTGATATACATGACCATTTTGTTTTTGGTATGGATCCACAACACAAAACTCATTCTCAGCATACAAGTCAGCCTTTAAATTTTCTGCAAAATCACTTCCATAATGTGGAGTGGAGGATATCTCTGGAGGTTGGAATGACATGTTATATGGACATAAATTAGAGAGAATCTCATGCCCTGTCATTTTAGTCCTTTCCTAATATACAATATTTCACTTGTTGACAACCTAAAGAAAAATAAAGGTTATGTCAACGCACTACAACAAATCCTGGAATTAGTGTCCCATTTAGTGTCCATTTTTTTGTAATTTTTTTTTACATTGAGTGGTCAAACTAGACGCTAAATGGGATGTGTAATGGAAAAAACTTAAAGTGTCTCAAAAAACATCTTTTTTTGCTTCCTAGATAGCATCCTTTATGACGTCCAAAATAGCGTCTAATTTTTTCTTTCAAAATAGTGTCCAACTTTGCTTCCTAAACAACGCCGACCTTTTCTTCCTAAATAGCATTCTATTTTGCTTCCAAGCAAGTGTCCGCTTTTGCTTCTTAAATGACATCCCCGTTAGTGCCATATTTGCATCCTTAATAGCACCATGTTAGCATCCAATATTGCATCCATTTTTTCTACCACTTTAGCATCCCATTTTGCACCATGTTTTACTTCCAAATATGTGCCAATTTTGCTTCCAAATTTGCACCAATTTTTGCTTCCTCTTTTGCATAGTGTTTTGAGAACCATATTTTGCTTCCTATGTAGCTCCATGTTTTTCATCCAAAGTAATATCTTATTATGCTACCATATCAATGCCAGGTTTGGCTTCATCATTAGCGCCACATGTTGCATCCTTTTTAATGCCTAGTTTCGTGTCTTATTTTTCTACCATATCAATGCCATGTTTGGATTCATCATTAGCGCCACGTGTTGCATCCTTTTTAATGCCTAGTTTCGTATCTCTCATTTTTGTGTCTCTAATTTAGTCGTTTTTAGTAATTTTATATACAAATTTTGGTCATTTTGTTTGGTCACTTATCTATCATTATTTGGTCACCTATCTCTTATGTTTTGCTTACTAATTTAGTTGTTTTTAACCGATAATATAATATCATTAGGGCATGGAGGAATTGAACCATCAACATCCTGCTTGTAAGGCAGACGCTCTTCCATTGAGCTAGCACCCTTTAAGAATTTGGGAACGAAACTTACAGAGTCCTCTATAATGGTAAAAAGGATCAATACACAACTTTGAGTATCTAATGGTTGGAAAATGATGATAGATTGTATTAGTTCACAATATATAATCAAGAAGGTTATGAAATCCATAAACCGTTTCTAGGAATTTTGAACAAAACTCAAGAAATTGGCTTAATGGGATTGCAAAAATCACTATTCCCTAGCAATCATAAGTGTACCACTATATGATGCCTATCAACAACAATTATCTTAGTGTGGATGCCAAGGATATAGTAGACAATCATGATCATCCTAGAACCATGTATAAGTGGAGCAATAAGGAGAATCAAAAGAGGATGATCAACCCAATAGTTGTGCTTCACATGGATCCTATCCATCATGGGATGAGCAAAGTTCCCTCTTCCATCAAGCTAATGAGTATCCACAAGGAAAAATGGTTAGGATATATTGTGATGCCAATTCATAATGTGATGCAATAAGGAGAATCAAAAGAGGATGATTAACCCAATAGTTGGTGCTTCACATGGGTCCTATCCACCATGGGATGAGCAAAGTTCCTTCTTCCATCAAGCTAATGAGTATCCACAAAGACAAGTGGTTAGGATATATTGTGATGCCAATTCATAATGTTCATTCGCTTCCCAGGGTGATGTTGTAGTGCTTGCACTGAGAGATCTACATGATCCCCAACAACATTGGATATAAGCATATTCATGGGGCCATAGAGTATAGGATGAGGCTGTATTTTTATCTTTTTCTTTGGAAACCCGAGCATGATTTGAAACACTGGGAGAAGGAATAGAATCAGATATATTTAACAAACTACAATCATGACAGGGCATAGGAATATACTCTATAGTCATTGTGAAAATTTTGGAAATGGGTATAACGGCCTATGGACTATGAACAACATCCATTTAAATATGAATGCAAAACCTTCCATCTAAGAGGAATACTCGATGGCAGAGAGCTTACTGTTTCTAACATAAAGAAACAAAGAAGCCGAAAATGGAAGCTCTAGGGGGATACACATAACATTAGAACGCAAAATCAACACCCTAAATAAGTTCCATCTAGATTTTGCATTGTAAACAAGAAAGCATTCATAATATAGACAAAATTGACTATAATCATAAAAAGTCATATTTCACTTACCTATATCATAATGTGATTATTCTATTGGCCAAGTTTCCATTTTGGTCACCACAGAAAGATCTTGTCATGAAAAAATCCATAATCTTTAGAATCCCATTATTATTAATTGACAGATAATATCATATTTAAAGCATAAAATTCCATGTTCAAACACTTGTTTCAATAATTGCATCTCATAATGAAAGAAAGAGAAGAAAAAAGATTGATAAAATCAAGAAATTACCTTTGATGTCCCAATGCAAAACTTGGTTGATATGATATTGCATACATTTCTTTACCAACGCAACTTGCATCATACAACTTAATGTAGTGTTTATATTTTAAGAACCAGGGAAGTGTTGCATTATTGAACATTAAACAAGAATGCTCTTCAACTTTTGTAATTATTCTTAGTTACTAAGTAATTTGCTATGGATTTTATATTGGGAAGAGTTAAAAAAATGTATTTCCTAATAAGACGAGGTGCTAGAATAAGTGACACTCAATAATATATAGGATCCTTGATATATTATGTATTAATGTGTAATAAATATCATGAGTGTTAGTGACCGATCAAGTTAATGAATAACAGTTAGTATTGGTAGTTAGGGATGGTCCCGTAGAGTAAGTAATTAAACCACAATGAAAAGATGCTAGCAAATTTTATCAAATAACTCAATTCATATGTATTTCTACATCTCTTCTCTTTCATGAGTGTTCGATGTTAAAGTCCAACTTTCACTGAACTAAATAGCCTCAAGGAGACAACAATGACGGCTAAAGATACCCCCCTTTTGAATATTCATTTGTATTCTAGAATGTTAGTGGACCTTCTAACCCTTGCAAAAACATAGATTATGTTTGCATACTTCCATCCATACACTGACTTCCAAAGCTGCTTGTTTTGTATCTGAAATGGGATTGATCACGCAATTAGGACATAAAATAAATATATAAATAGATTATCATCCTAACAACATAATAAAGGAGAATAAACTAAAAAACTGAATTGAAAGAATGGTTCATGAAGCAATGCTACAAGAATACCATAATCAACCTAAATCATCATCTCACAAACCTCTCATTAAGGAATTTAGAGAAATTTGAGGTCTTGGTCTTATCTAAATCAACGAGAAATGGAAAGCAATAAAATGTGTCTTCTATATCAAAAGGTTGTGCTAGGAGAAATACAAACAACAAACCATTAAGAATAATGGTCAAGTCATCTCTAAATCCTAAAATTAATTCAATACGGAATGCTTACATTGGAAGGGACCCCCTCTCCCCGTTAAAAACTCGCGGGCTGGTCAAAAAGTAATTTATCTAGCAACGCACTTACTTTACCATTACATCATGCATAGGAACATCGGTGACAAGTAAGCAATTCTTATCAATATTACATACATCTCTATATGTAATGATATAAGTTGTAGTTTTTATAGAAAGGAGAACACTAATCATTACAGTACCATAAATATTTGTATTACATATGTCTCATTAAGCAATTAAATTAGTAGTACTAATACAAGTTTTTTTATCTTGAAATCTAATTTTTTTCAAAAAAAACTTATCACAGCAGAAAGAACATGTTAAATTCAAATGAAGGAGCTCACATGGATATTAAATAGAGAGATACATGGAAAATGTATGCTCAAGTGAATTAAGAAAATCTCACAATTATTCATTTCATTTCATTTTTCATTAGATTATCTTAACTGCTAGATGAACCCAAGTTGATTGAGAGTTGGCTCGAGTCTTCGGTTACGGGTTGTGAGATCTTTGTAGAGGGTTATTCTGGGTAGATTTTCAAGTAACCTGGGCATACCACATAGCAGGAATAAAGGTCTTCCTTGATATTGATTCTAAGAAAAAAGTATACATTCCCGCATATCCATCAGTAACTAACTGCCCTGATTAAGATTACAAATATCCTGAGAAAAAGGTATACATTATTATATCCCCCTTATATACTAGTAACCAATTAGCCCAATCGCCTAACTAAAGAACCCGAAAAATAGGTATACATTTCCATAATCCCCATCAAAAAAGCATCAACCAGATGCACATATATAAAAAGTGTCATTTTTACATAAATATTTGACGAACCTAGTACTAACTCGAATAAAACCACATAGAATGACATGAGCAATGAAAGAACTAAACCCATGGAAAAGGGATAACTTCCAGGTGTTGGTATGGCACTAAAATATCACCTACTGTTAGTACTAAAGTCCACCCACCAAAATTTTGGATCTCTTGCCAATTTTGGGTCAATTTTGCTTAACTTCAAACTTTTCATGTCAAACTGACTAGCCTCCCTTCACAACAAACCATCAATCTAGTGAGTCTCACGTTTATCAATAAATGGAAGTCAAAAATTTAGTCTTCTTGTTTGTATTTGAAAAAAGGAACAAATTAACATTCTCTAGACCTTTCTCAAAACCAAATAATGTTTTTTTATTTATTTAAAAAAATCACTAATTATAAAATCATTTCATAATTTATTATAAATCATTTTATAAAAACATTTTAAAAATGGATATAGTTTTTACATTATTTTATATGTTTTTGTTTATATCCAAAATTTAAGTGTATTCATGTTCTCCCATGTATTTTATGTCCATGATTACTTTTGGAGTATTCATGCTCTCCCGTGATTATTTTATGTACATGATGAACAAGTCCCACATTGTCTTTTATTTATAACCTTGGGTAAGTTACAAAAAATTAAAATAAAACAAATATTTATAATCGTGGGTACTTAAAAAATTAAAAAGGCAAATAAAAATAAAAAATTAAAAAAAATTAAAAAAGCAAATATTTATAATTTTAGGTAAGTTAAAAATAAATAAAAAATAAAAACAAATAAGAATAAAAGGCAAAGTTTAAAAAAAAAAAAAAAATTATAATCATGGGTTCAAAAAATAAAAAAAAATAAAAATAAAAATAAAAGGCATTTTATTTGTGATTCGAATCCCAAATTTTCTTTTATTTATAATCTTGAAGTTAAAAAAAAATAAAAAATATAAATATTTATAATTTTTGTTAAAATTAATTTTAAAAGCAAATAAAAATAAAAAGCAAAATTTTAAAAAATAAGAAGACAAAATTTTCCATGCAATCAAGCTGGCAATCAAGCTTGGCATAGCTATTGATGTTGAGGAAAAAGAGAAGTATAGCCCAACTTGATGGTAGGAACCGCCCACAGAATTCAAGGACCATGCCAATTTGCCATACCTTAGATGGAGCTTGATTTTGTTGGTTCCCAATTGGCTTTTGTTTTTGCCATCCCCCTATTTGTCCTGCAACAAGTTCTTAATCTTCTGGATTCCTCCAGTCCTCTTGCCAAGCCACGCTTTGTACTCGTGCAGATATATCAGATAAAACATATATGTTTAGAAACTACAGATGTTCCAAGAGATCGTCAGAAAATCTGTATGAGCCTTTGAAACCAATCCCACTCTTAGTCTGCCGCCATAAACCGCTTATAAAGCCAACAATCAGCCTACAATAGGAAAAAAGATGACCATTGCCTTCCAATTAATAGATGATTTCTTTATAGCTTTGGGATTTCCCGAGGCAATCTTCCAGTGGCACACGGTTGATATATTTCTTTCTCATAACTTGCAAGCATAAACCTGTACCTCTGCAAAGTCTCCAAATGCTCTGGGCTACTGGTAATTTTTTAAATATCTAATTTTTTTTAAGAAATCCATCCTCAAAACATCTTTGTTTTGGATTTTATTTTTCACCTTAGAAAGGGAATGGCATTCTTTTATTCCTTCCCACTCCATAGAAACTGAATCGAGAGCTTTCTTATCTTCTTCTGAATCCCAACAGGGATATAGACAAGTGAGTACCAATACACTGGTGTGGCCTCCAGCACTAATTTTACTAATGTGAACTTAATCGGGAGATTTCTTATCTTATTCTAAATCCCAACAGGGATGTAGACAAGCTTGTGCCGGTACACCGGTGTGGCCTCTAGAACTAATTTTACTAATGTGAACTGAATTGAGAGCTTTCTTATATTCTTCTGAATCCCAACAGGGATGTAGACAAGCAAGTGCCAGTACACTGGCTTGGCCTCCAGGAATAATTTTACTAATATGAGTCTTGCCAAAGACAGTCTGTACATTCAGGAGTATCAGTTTCCTTCTAGTGGCTTTTAAATTTCTTGAGTTATTTCTTAGTCTTCCATATCCTCGAGATGGAGGAGATGTTGTCCTGATGTTCGTCACAATGATTCTCAAACCTTCTTATTGTTCATTTTAATTTAGCATGCTCACAAAGAGTGCAACATAAATAGGGGAAAACTGTACCGAGAGCAAGAGAGGAGACCCATAGCTTGGTGTTCTCCAGATCGAGGTTTCCTCCAAGGGGAAATGATGAGACCCAGAGCCATTCTGACATGGTGAGAGGATTGGTTCCTTCCATGGTGAGATGTAAGGGCTGAGCCATTCTATCATGGTGAGGATTGGTTCCTTCCATGTCAAATATGAGTGTTGACCCATTCTGATGTGACTGTAGGATTGGTTCCTACATGATCAGAAGTAAGCGTTGAATGCCATTCTTGGAATGGAGGCACCTGGTCAGTTACCATGTAGCTCAGTCTGGGACTAGGGGCCATTATGATATGACTGTAGGATTGGTTCCTACTTGATCAAATGTGAGTGCAAGCCCTTTCGAACATGCATGTTGGATTGGTCCCTCGCATGCGTCGGATGTAAGTGCAGAGCCCTTTCGAACATGCATGTTGGATTTGTTCCTTGCATGTGTCGGATGTAAGTGCAGAGCCTTTTCAAACATGCATGTTGGATTGGTTCCTCGCATGTGTCGGATGTAAGTGCAAAGCCTTTTTGAACATGTATGTTGGATTGGTTCCTCGCATGTGTCAAATATAAGTGCTGATCCTTTTTGAACATGTATGTTGGATTGGTTCCTCGCATGTGTCAAATTTGAGTGCTGGGGCTTTCTGATAGGGTTGTGGGATTGGTTCCCACATGGTCAGATGTGAGTGTTGGGTGTGCCTTTCTGATATGATTATAGGATTGGTTCCTACATGATCAGATATAAGTGCTGGGCGGGCCATTCTAACTTAGGGTTAGATATAAGCGCTGAAGAAGACCTACATGGAGGCTAGGCCTACAACCAGCATGAAAAATGGATGGCTCTGTAGAACTTCCTATGACGAGAAGAATCATGAGATAGCACCCATGATGATCCAATGATGATGATCCAGCAGAGATGATCCATATTGAGGGATGATCTAGATCCAGAGATGATGCTCTAGAGATGATCTAGATAGAGGGATGATCTAGATCCAGTGATGATGATCTAGATCCAGGTGAAGATGACTTGAATATGAAGGTGACTTGAATATAGAGATGACTTGAAGGTGAAGATGACGAAGACTCGATGATGATCCAGATGATATAGAGAATAAGTATTGTGCTGATAAATTGTGTCGAGAGAATACCTTCCTCGTTAAGAGGGAGTGTTGATGTAATTGTAATTTTAGAATGTATTCACTTGTATTTCTTATGTATTGTAACCCGATGTTTATTCCGGGATGTATTTGTAATGTACTTGAGTCATGTCATGCCCCGAGGTTCCTATTGGGAGTTTCTATAATGTAAACAAGTCATGTCATGTCAAGGTGGGTAACCCTCCTATTGTCTAAGGGTTAAAGTCCCCACAGTTCCGAGGAGCTAGGGTTATTAGAATCACCTAGTGAAGTCGGCCCTAGTTGGGTTTAGTCAAGTCGGGAATTAGTATAAATAGAGAGATAGCCTTTATATTTATAACACACTCACTCACACTCAGTTGTAGCGCATAGCCAAGGAAGAGAAAGACATTGGGGCAAAGAAGAAAGAGGTTACTGCTATCAGGAGATCATCTTATTGTTTTTGAGTTTCACTTTTGGTTCTGATTCTATCTCTGAGGAAGTTGTGGGGTTTTCTCCATTTATGGTTTCCCCGAGGAAAAACACTGTGTTCATTGTCTCTTATGTTTGATTGTTGTTCTTGTTGTTCTCTCAGTTAAAGATCCTAATGATATGCTAGCTTAATGTTAAAAATCTAACACACACACCATCCCATCATAGTAAATCTTCATCATGCTAGGGCGGTGGGACATCAAGCAAGGGGCACAAAATATGGGATGTAAAATAACCGTGCTATGCATGTGATGAGGAGACTTCCACGTGTTCATGCAGGTGGTTGGATTCATTGTTTTGTTCCATGAGTTGGCAATATGGATACAGTAATTGTCCCATGCTCCCATTTGTGTTGATAGCCCAAAGGATTAACAAATAACCTTTATTAGCCCCTTTATCAGCAACGCTATTCAATTTTCTTGGAAGCTGATGAAAATTCAATGAAGAGACGTTTTGTTGAAAACATTGTGCCCTTGCTACAATTGTTTTGAGTTCAGGATTGTGGGGAAGATAATTTGTGACCATATCTTGAATAAAAATAGTGGAGTCACAAAATACTATGAACTCCTTGATGCTCGATTTTTTGTCTATAAGGAGTCCTTGCCAAAGCACCAATGGTTCTGCTTAGTTATTTCCCAATCCCAATCCACAAGTGAACGAAGTTACTACTTGTCCTTTGGGGTCAAAGAGCAATTCCCCTGCACCTACCACCCCTAAAATTGTGGCCATAGATGAGTTCTTATTGTCTGGTCTTAAGGTTGACAAGAGGGTGGGATTTGATCCACTTATGTGTGTGCAAGGAATGCAATGCAAACCTCACATGTTCAACCACTACCTCCAGGTGCACCCATGGCAACCTAACCTTGGTCATTGGTGAAGAATTCCTCATTCCTCATTGGTGGAGCCAACCCCTTTGGCATAGAAAAAGGAGTTTATCATTAGAATTAACTACTATCATTTCTGAGAGCACCAAGTACAACTATATACTCGAATCTGAACCAGTATGGTTCTTGACTTCATGCTTACAAAGATATTCATGTGCAACTCAAATTTATGACAAAATTGACTGTTTTTAAGCAAAAAACGTATTCCAACAAATTCCACTAAAGCATAGTAGGACTTTATTTTGTTAGAAATTCACTAAGTTTTATGTTATGTTCACTTACTGTTCATATACATAGTAGTTTGCTAGGTAACTATTGAGAATTTGTGATTTTTCCATTTGGACACCTTGTCTGGGAATTTTTCTTTTTTAATTGGAAAAGTATCTAATATGAGATTACTTGTGCAAGCAAGTGGTGAGAATTGTGTCATCATCTATGCGTATGATTATGTGGTGGGTGCAGGTGTTGGTGGACTGTTCGGTTGCTTCTCATAGTCATCTCATAGCAACAGGAACGTGGATTCTGGTAGAAGGGAGCTCAAGCAACCACCTAAAGGGACGAAGAAAAGGGTTGAGTTAATGGTTAATAATATTTTGGAAGTGGGGATTGTTGAGTCTAAATATCCAATAGCAAAATCAAAATTGTCTATGGAACATTTGAGGGCCTTTATGCATCTCCGGGCTAAAACAAACATGGTATTCCTGCCTATATCTTACATATTTCTAAAAATGCTACCAAAATGGACTTATTAGAAGCCTAATACATTTGTTGAAAGTCAGAGCATCAAGCTTTCGTCATATGGTTCTTCTTTATATTCTTTATTTCTAATGGGCTAGTATTGCAGTAGATAGAAACTATGTAAATTAATTGGTCAAAACTTTATGAGATTCTAGAAGCATTTTGCGTGAAGTCTACCGGTCCCTGACAAGTTGTCTTTTTCAGATTGTTGAATATTTGAAAGATCTCTTCTCATTTCATAATATCTTCTTTTGTAACTTTCAACTTTGATATTTTATACATGTGTTCCACTACAGCACTAGACACACTTGTTGCACTCCTGTTTTGACATTATAACTTAGTTGTAGCTACATCATAAAGTGATATGTTGTAATCTGTTTTCTTACATCTTGTCAACCATCAATCTCATCAAGTGTGCATCCCAAGTTCTCTAATATTCACTTGGGATATCCTTTTCTTTCTCAGAAATATGGATGAAATGATATATGATCCTTGGTTTTCTGTGTGAAATTTTCAAACCCAACCTAGTTTCAAGTTTCACTGAGTAAATTTCGTTTAATGCCCAAAGCCACATTGGCATGCAAGTAAAAAATATTTTTTTCTCATAAACATGAAACACACGAAATCTGATCTCAAAATATCGGGATGAAAAATAATTTTGCAAAAAAAATAGTCAGAGAACGAAATTTTATTACTTCAAGAGCCCATATTTCATGTCATACATTTAATCACATAAATTTTAGGTTCACATAAGCGAAAATACCTATCGAGTGACGGTGATAGCTGATGGGGCTGTAGCTTATGTTGGAGTAATAAAAGACAGTGGAGATAGCGGCATTGGTGATTCTGTCATGGCCCTGATTGAACATCGCTTCTTACAATTTTGACACCCTCACGCCCTCACCTACTACATATTGGTTATTCTTGGCACAAAGCAGATGAATCCAAAATGTTTAATTTGCCGAAACCATTCATCCCTGTTATGGCATTGAAAAACAGATCAAAATTCTGCACCACCATCCTTGTGTCGTAGGACTTCAAACCTTGCATACAAATCTACTTGACATACATAGCTATAAAAATGCAAGTCGTGAAACTGCACAACAGATCAAAACCTTGACCTGTGTGGTATTTTGAAAGACGGATCAAAACCCTGACCTGTGTGGCTTTTTGAACGGCGGATCGAAACCCTAACTTGTGTGGATCGGTAATGTGAAGGATCTCTGGTTCAGCAAGTACACATTTGCAATGGATCTCTGTTTCATTGCTTTTGACTGTCTGCTTCCTTGACCAAGGTGGGAAATACAATTTTGCAATGGATCTGTCATTTTTTATTGTTTACGTTTTCTATGGAGGCAGGTAATTCATAGTTTTTGAATGTTTTCTTTCTCCATCCATCCAGGCAGGAAATTTAGGCACTTTCTAGGTAGAGGCTAGAAAAAATTCTTTTTTTTTACTGTTTGCTTTCTCGATCGAGGCGGGAAATTTAGGCACTTTCTCCATCCATCCAGGCAGGAAATTTAGGCACTTTCTAGGTCAAGGCGATAAATTTGTCTGTTTTCTCTTTTGACTGTTTTCTTTCTCCATCCAGGCAGGAAATTTAGGCACTTTCTAGGTAGAGGCCAGAAAAAATTCTTTGTTTTTACTGTTTGCTTTCTCGATCGAGGCGGGAAATTTGTCCGCTTTTTGGGTAGACGAGGGAAAAAAATGAAAGAATGGACATTTTGAATTTGGAGATCAACAAAAATGGAAATTTAAATTAAAGCATTATAAATAGATAATGTGTTTGTGTCAATTGACGTATATAAGATTATGATAATGTGTTCATGCTCTTAGCATTTCTTTTTATAAAAAGGTTAAGAAGTATAAAATACTTTTAGCTTTTTTCCTTTCTTTATAAAAATATTAAGGCTTATACTAACAAATACTTAACTTATAAATATTAAGGTTTATATTATCAAATACTTAACTTAAACGGTTAAAATTACTCAACTAAAGGAAGATACTCTCGACTTTTTTTTAGATACCGTATATTAGTTGTTATATTCTAGCTATTTAACTACATTTATTACTCCCTCGAGATAATAACAAATTATAGCCAACTCTATAAAGTTATGAATAAGCCAGAACTATATAAGGAGAAGTATAAAATACCTTTAGCATTTTTTTCTCTCTTTATAAAAATAGAAATAAGTACAAAATATCTTTGAAAATAGATGAAATGCAAAAAGAAAAAAAAATGAGACAACCACATCAAGGCACAAAATGACTTAGGTATAGACAAACATTTTCCCTTTTTTGGAGAATTGCAATCTTCACTTGTTTGTATTAAGAATTCTATGTGAGGATGTTGGTACTTTGTCAACACCCCATCGATCTCTCTCTTCATCTTTGGCTTTCTAAAAGGAGGATGGTAGTAAGAGTCAATATAAATATTGGCTAGTAACCCCAAGGGAATCAATGATATTTTATCCCGATACCTCCATGAACTTTCACATAAGAGCATATATCAATTGAAATAACCCTTGGGGCTTGACAAAAAAATCTTGTTGTGTCGAGAGTAGCAAGGTGCTTACAACCCAATATGGGGGAGATGTGTCACGTTACACATAACGAACTAACGTTATGTGCACCAAGAGTAGCAAGATGCTTACATGTAATGAACTCGCGTTATGTACAAAAAATCAGAATTAATTAATTTTTTATATGTCGAATCATAAAATAAAAAATGAAAACCGAATATAAAATAATTAAAAAAATCCATATTCGATCATAAAATAAAAATGAAAATCTAAATAAAATGCCATTAAAACAATAACACCTCAACAGATTGGATGCCTCTCGATGCTCGATAGATCTTTGTTTAGGATGGATCTATGTTGGTTAGTATGCAAATGAAGTGATAAAATCACCAACTACTTAAATAACAAATCATATTTACAAGGAGGAAAGGAAATATTCTATGATAAAGAAAGATAAGTAGAAATTAGATTTTACTTATGAAAAGGAGGATCCATAAATCCTCTTTCTCTAGTGCCTAGTATTCTCTTGGCATCCTCCAAGTCCTTGGCCTTCAATCAACACATTCCTTCCTTTGGCAGTGGGAAAACAAGGGTCAATAACTTAAGTTCCTACAATCAACAAGCTTGTACCTAATGGTTTTTTCTGCCACCTAGTAACAAATTCATGCTCTCTTTGTAGCATGTTTAATAACCAACCCTATATTTTATAGAGGTTAGAAGGAAATTAAATCCTCCATGTAGCCTTACGAGGGTCTCTTGCCAACATATTGAATGATAGGTAGCCTTTCCTATGAGACAAGTCATAAATATGTTGCTTTGGCACTCTATTGGTTTGGAGACAAAACCAATGACCTTGGTGGTAGTTCAAACTTGGGGTATTGTCACTAAGGGGGTTGGATTCACTAATTTTGGCACTTTTTCATAGGTCATGCATATTCAATCTCAGAGTGATAAGGATTTATGTTGTCCTTAATGTTGTATAATGGTCCACAACACTAGATGGTATAGGATATCCCACTCTGTCTTAAGTCTACTCTTTATCATTGAAGTAGGGATATGATATGTTTCCCTGTCACATTATAGGAGAGTATATGAGTAAAGGATGAGAATTGTTATAATAAGCCCGTGTTATGGGAACATGACAATTTTTCATCCTCTTGTATAAAAGATACCTAAGAAACCCATTTAAATTTATTTTATTGTTGGTTTTCTTCTCTATTTTGTAAGATCATAAGATTGTTCTCTCATGGATGCAAGGGTTCAGTACATAATTATTCTAAAGTGTTCATGGTTGGATGTGATCATGGTGATTATGTGCACTTTTTTGGGTGAGATTTTACTTCACCATGGGAAAGACCCATGTGGTTAAGAACAATCTAACATAATTATCCATGGTGTGGTAATATACATCTCTAACATAACCCTTAATATAATTAGTTTATTCTTCAAGAAGAGACATTGCTCTTTCACGTACCAAATTTGATAGAAGATATTTGTGGCCAAATAGAGAAAATGCAACTTATGCAAAAGCTCCATGGATTTTGAAAAAGAAAGAGCTAGATAAACTAAAAAATGTTATCTGTACAATAAGGACACCTACTGGCTATGGCTCATCATTGAATAAAGCTTTCACAGTTGATGGACATATCACTAGATTTAAAACACATGATTTCCATAATTTTATGAAGGTATCAACATAACTTAATTGTTATTGTTATCATATAATTACCGTAATTTTTATGATATTTCATATTTAAATTAATGAACTAATCTCATTTTATTTGATAGCATATCATGCCCTTGGCGATTAGGGGGGATTCATGCCTTACCACTAATTTGAGGAGTTACATAAGTCGATTGTCAGCATTTACAAGGTATGTGGCATGAAATGTTTATGTATGTAAGAGAAATCTATAATACATTGCATTTTTAATGTTGGTCATATGATGTATTTTCAAATGTTGTATTTTTAAATGTATATGGTATGATGCGTTTGAGAGGACGTGAAGACATGATACCCATAGTGGATTATTTTCTATAGATTCCTTGAGGTACCTACCATAAGACAAGGAGCCCTACGGCTTACCAATTCATTGTGAGTGGGTATTATTATCAGTATAACATAACTATAATCATAAGAATCAATGGTTATATACAATATGTTAATTCATAGTTCATTATGAATATAAATGTGCATATTAATTAAAAATTATACTAACATGTCTAATATAAGATTATGGTTCATGTGTAGGTGTTTTTCTATGAAGATATTCTGGATCCAAAGTGGATATTTGTCATACATTATGATCCAATATTAAGTCATGCATTTGATGATGTCTCAATGAATATTGATCAAAACAATGACATCCAACCAATTATAGCTAAGAGATTAGAGAACAATGAAGAAATGAGCACCCATGGCGTGGTTCAAGATGAAGATGTTCAAACAAAAGAATATGAAAATGAAGATGGTCCAGCACAACATGACAACATTTTTCATGCCATTAATCAACATGATCCAGATCTAGATGATATAGAGCTAGATTATTTAGAGCTAGATGATCCAGATCTAGATGAGAATCAAGATGGCGCAAATCAATTGGATGATCTGGAGTTAGAGGAAGTGAAGACGAAGATGATTATAATACCACTTTAGCAGGATGGTGTAGAAAGAATAATATAAAAAACTTACAGGACCACATTAACATTGATAAGGAATCATTGGATGACATATATGCTGATAATAATGTAAATGAAGACTTCTAAATTTACAGGATTTCTAACCCATATTACTTGAATAATTATGATCTTATGTCCAAAGTTTTGAAATTGTTTTTTTTATCACATGGATTTAGTAATTTTGAATTAGTTTCTTGATTTATAATTTTTCAAAAGGTTGCTTCTTAACGACTCTATACTTAAATGTACATGGAAATCACTGTTCAAAATAGTCATTTTATCAAGGGCTTAGCAAATGTTATTTTAGTTTCAATTTATTTTAACCACACGTGTTCCCCTTTTTTATTATGCATTGTATAATGAAATGCCAATTATTGTTTAGTTAATATTATGCACATTATTGAATAATAACATGGGATGAGGCTTGATGAATGGCATGTAACCATATAATAATTCTTACTACAAATATAAAGTTTATTCTTACCAAATATTTATGTTTCGTATTAACCCCAAATTAAAAGAAAAATCAAATGCAATATTTATTTAATAATTAAATCAATAAGTAAATTAATTAATTAAAAAAAATCAAAATATTTAAATAATAAAAAAGAGGTGGAGGTGACCATCTAGATATGGAAGCAAGGATTAAAATCTATGGACCACTTGAAAAATGGAAAATAAGGATGGAGGAGATTTTGTTATAACTTCAAACCTTTGAACCTATAATGTAAAGAGGAAACAATCATCATAAAGATGAGAGAAGAAAGTGGCAGAGGATGAATAAAGAAAGTAGGTGATAAATAGGGGCATATGGAATATATCTTTTTTGTTTTTATTTATGTTTTTTAATATTGATTATTAAGATGAGGAAGACAATC
The DNA here is from genome assembly GCA_001517045.1 of Pseudotsuga menziesii. NCBI lineage: Eukaryota > Viridiplantae > Streptophyta > Pinopsida > Pinales > Pinaceae > Pseudotsuga > Pseudotsuga menziesii. The sequence continues at coordinate 253,527 of LPNX010579726.1, forward strand.
ATGATGATGACAATAATGAGATTGTGTTCAAAAATTCATGGGATTCTTGTTGTATGGGCCATTTCTATTAGGCACCAAATAAATACAAGCCAAAGTGAACAATGAGAGAGAGGCCACACAATGAAATAAAAAGGATAGAAAGGAATGAGCAACCCTCCACCTTTTAAATGACGTTATGCAATGCCCCAAGAACCTACCATAGGTTAACCCATGACCTTAAAAATACAATAGTTCTTCGCCACCTACGGCCTTGTTAAGTAAATTAAAGGTGAGCGCCTTCCAACTCAAACCTTTTTCCATCCATCCTTGCAATATTCTAGGAATCAATACTTAATCACTATAGAAAGTGGGTGGATAGAATTGGGGTTAGACTACAATGAGAAACCCTCATCCTTTTAAATGATGTAGTACAATGCCCTAGGAACCTACCATATGCTACATAGTGACTTCCACAAGGTAATGTATCCTTGTTGCCTATGGAGTTTCCAAGAAAAAGGTGATCCTTGCCTCCTACAAGCTTGCGACCTAGAGGTAATTGTTTCCCTAGCTCAAGTGCCTCAACTATAGATCTCTAATGGGATTAGGTGTTGAATGATGAATACACACCCTTACTAATGCCATAGTGGCTCATGCACACTTAACTCCAATGTTTTGTTGTGATGCATTTTTGAACCCATGTGACATACCTAACCCACATACATAAATGGCATATATACTTAACCCGCACACATAAATGATCCATCGTATCCACAAGCATAAATGATGCATTGATGGGTCTCAATGACTTAACCATGAATAGGGAAATTTTTATGCTAAAAATGGATGGTCTTATGCGGCCCTAAAAATGATATCTTTGTCACGTAAATGGGATACGTTGGGCATTTCAAGTTTGGTACATAATAATGTTCTTATAGATTAGTCTAAGGTAAAAAGATTGGAGTTTTAGTCCATAACATTTTCCTATAGTTATTATGGTCTATATGTATTTCATCAAGCTATAATCTATGGGATGTTTGTCTTGCATGTAGGATTTATTCCCATTTCAATATTGTTAAGTACACTATGGATTGTTTGCATAGTATTTGCCAAGGTTTATGGCCAAAACTTATATTATGAGGTGATACCAATGACCTAATCAACTCATGGGATTTACATGATTCTTGAGATCCATTTTCTTGTTATAGGGCCAAAAATTGGGATCTTAAAATAGAAATTTTGTCTATCGGACTTATGGCCCATACGTGGTGCCAAATTCCTCCACAAGAGCCCTAAATAAGGAACATTTAGTATACAAGTAAGATATATTTTTTGGACGTTAATTGGGACGTTAATTGGGATGATAATTGGGATACTAATTGGGACACTAATTGGGACATTAATTGGGATGCTAATTATCGTCCAAAATAGCGCCAACTTTTAAAACAGGATGCTATTTGGGATGCTAATTGGGACACTATTTGGGATGCTATTTGGGACTCTAATTGAGATGCTAATTGGGACGCTAATTGGGATGCTAATTGGGATGCTAATGGGGACGCTAATTGGGATGCTAATTAGCGTCCAAAATAATGTCAACATTTAAAAAGGGACACAAATAACGCCATTAAAAGCGCCATCCCGTGGAAAAGCATCCACTTTGTCCAAAAAATGATGGTAAATACACTAAAAGTGATGGTGGACGCTAAAAAGGAAGCTAAAAGAGACGTTAATCACAAGATTTTGTTGTAGTGACGAACTGGGTTAGAGTTACATGTTTGAGAACATACCCAAACCATTCCTACCTTACTCTTCTCCAACACTAATTGCAAACAAATTTAGAATCAAAGGAAAATCATATTGAACCCATATATTCAATACTGTGACCATGTCTGCATCTAGGAAGTACATTTCCTTACCAACTGTGCATTGTGTTAAAGGTGATAGAAAAAATTTTAGGAAAGGAAATATAACCACTCAAATTTAATGGAATTTGGACATTCTCTTTGGTTAGTGGGTTGTGTTGTTATAATCTATTTTAATTTTTTAATAGGAATTATAGGTATAGTTTTGTATTAGCAACACTACATTTATAGTGATCAATGAGATAATGCAAAAAATTCATTTGTGCTTATTCCAGAGTACTTCTATTCTATCCTTACAACATGGTCTAAGCTACAAAGTTTTGTGGCATTACTTTCAAAATTGTTCAAGGGATTGCTCCCAAAGTATACTGTGTAAGAGACTCCTAAATTTAAAACAAATTTACACTACATTAACATATACAAAATTAGAAAATGAATGCTTTTCTCATAGCATCATGGTAATCTTGGTTGGAGGGATGAGATCCATGATTGTCCATATCCATATCCTCCATTATTTGATGCATTATTTCCTCTTCCTTAAATTCCTCAAGGATTGAGCCCATAGACATTTTCATATTGAAGTTGTAGATATAGAGCCTTCATTAAGATTAATGATCATGTATCTATACATGCTACATTATTTCTCTATCCTGAATTTGTCTCTTCTACTAAACCAAATTCTCCATTATGATTTCATTTTGAGAAACATATCGATGTTCCAATTCATGAAGTTTAGTAGTAAAAATGCAAGTTCTATTCCCAAGTTTCCATTTGCGAAATCCTCATGTCATCAAAGAACCTTGTGTATTTCCCAAATGTCTTTTTGGAAAATGGGGTGTTGTCCATGACAATCCATGCTTATAACAAGTATGAACCAATGGTTTGAATCCCAACAGATACCAAACATTTAATCTATCAACCAAATGTTGTCAAACCATTGCTATAAGTAAGGCTGGACCCCTCAAAAAATAGGCTAGTTCTAATCTTATTGAAGAGAGAATGCAACAAGAATCCCCAAGTTGAGAATAGGAGAATCCCACTCCTAAAGTAGCAAATCCAAAAGCTATAACAAGCACATACCATAGAAATAATATGTACATGTACCAAATTACAAGCATAAATTCTAGCCATCAACAAATAGATATCATAGAACCGATAAATACAAAACCAATAAGCCCAAATTCCACTCAAAGAACCAAAGAAAAAACCAATCAACTTGGATTCCACAAGAATTCCGGAGAGAAGGAAAACCAACATGTGAGCATTCCCTCAAATGAAAAAACTCCATTTATGTGTATCCAATAATCCAAAGATCCATTTGACTGACATTAGCCACGTAAATATCATCTACAGAGGTATAATTATATGATTCTTGATTTGGGTGCGAGAGGTCTCGAGTCCAATCTCAGAATGTCGTTGTTCTTGACATCTTCTCTTTTAAGAGTAATGTTTGAAGCAAGAGAGGTGGTCAGATGCACTATCCTTTTTGTTGTTATAAGAGTAACAATTGGTTGATGGAAGAGTAGTGGTAAAATGCACTATCCTTCTCATTGATGTAAGAGTTGAAATTGGACAATGACCAGAATTTATGCCTTTAACAAAACATACCAATGTTTTTGTCACAACCCAATTTTCTTATTTACTAAATAAATTCTGAAGGCTGGTAAAGATGTGGAGAGTGGGGAAAAATTTAAGGATAAAAAACCATGGTGAATCATTAATTCTTAACCTTACAACCATAAAATGTTTGACATTTTTTTGTAATATTCAAATCTCTAACGTCTTTATATAGTTTTTGAACAATTTTTGGCGATTTTGAGAGTTAAATAAAACTGGAAATCAACATTTTTTTGGGGGGAAATCATAAAAAATAACCAAATTTTTCCTGTTGAGAGCGACTGGACTATGTGAGTAGATTATAGATCTAGATTGCAACTTGTTAAATGGTCGAGATTGATCTCTGAAATATCAGTTGTTAAGACGTTCATATATCCATGTGAGGGAATTTGGTCTAGTGGTATGATTCTTGCTCACTTTGGGTGCAAGAGGTCTCGGATTCAATTCTTGGAATTCCCTTGTTCTCAATTTACTCTCTTCAAGAGCAATGTTTCAAAGCAAGATGGTGGTTAGATGCTAGTATCCTTCTCATTGTTGTAAGAGTTGCAATTGGGAATTATGATTATAACAATACATACCATTGTTAGCTGATCTATCGAGCATACAAATTTACTATACATATGTTGAGATGGTTGAGTTGGTGTAAGGCTCCAGATTAAGGTTTCTAGTCCAAAAGGGCATGGGAATGGGTTCAAATCCCAGTGAATGGCGTGTGTTCAAATCCCACTCTCAACATTCTTCTTCTATCAGGATGGTCAACCGGTCTAAGGCTTCAGACTCAAGTTCTGGTCCTCCAGTGAGGGCATGGGTTCAAATCTCGCATCTGACATTTTTTTTATTATTTGTTCATACATTTTTATTTTGACTAATACAGTGTTTTTATTTATTAATACATTGTTGCTTTCACTAATATAGTCTGCTATTTCAAAAAATTGTTTAGGGTTTCTTCATAATTTTAGAAAGACCTATAGAAGGGAATTTGGTTAGTTGTATGATTCTTGCTTTGGGTTTAATAGGTTTCGAGTTCAATTCTTGGATGCCCCTAAAGATGCATTGGTTAGTCTCCTGCCAACTTTTATTTCAGCTTATTATACATACTCACACTCCCCCTCATTTGTTGTAACAATTGAAGTTTGTTGGTGAACTACATAAACATGATAAAATACATGATCATAGTCGTCTTCAACGTTGCTACTTCGTTAGTTTTTCGACTCAACTATGTTCCTAACAACTTTAAATATACCAATCGTTCATATGTTTGTTGTAATTTGTTCATGGTCAATCACCATTGTGCCACATTAGTCTATGTCTGTGGTGAGGTCGAGAAGCCATCTTGTGATGCCTACACTTCTTTGTCTAATTTTTAGACAAGAGTGCAAATCTGTTCACTAATAATAGCAATCAAATGGTACTCCAGTTCACTCTTTACTATAAGCTGGAAAATCCTACTTGTTCAAACTCAAATATTAGGAAGGAAACATAATGAGATTGGTGATGGGATTCAAACTTTGATTTACTTATTCTGAAATCTGATCTTGGCAAAGAGGGAAAAGAGATCCATTAGTAGTGTTGTATTTTGAGGGAAAAACGCCTATCATTGAGCATTTTTCCTATTAGATACAATATATTTTTTTGTCTAACCATCACATAAAAAAATAAAATTATAAAAATGTTAAATATTCTTATGTAACCATCATTTTTTACAGGTGTACTGATTTCCAAATTCCTACCCTCTCCACTAGTAATAATAATTATAGAGCATATTTATCAGTAGGAATTGTCCAATAAGAACTCGAAACCCCAATTCCAAATACACTAAAATCTTGTCTGGTTTATCAAGACCATGAGCCATGTGTGGATGATGTGTATTTGGGGAACATAATAAATTGATCACTACATGGAACTAGCCTCTTTTCCCATTGTCGGTACAAACACTCTCTTGCCACAATCCCAATCCCAAGTATGTAACATGCCATTATTTTTGTGTGTAAATTATCGTGTATCTTCAAACTCAACTAATTCCATCAAGCCAATAATAAATTTTACAGAGAAGGGATTCGCATCTCCGATTTAAATTCACATGGTCCTTTACCATAGTATGCTTGTGTTTTGATAATTGTGTGTTGTGTACCATACAACAAAAGAGATTCTCCATGTTTTAAGTAAATGGAATATGTGTATTTAATTAGGGCTTGATTCATGCCAATCCATTGATCCTCGATATCAAGTTTCTTATGGATAAATTTGTTGGTGGAACAAACATAGCAAATGCCACACCAACATTTTCTCTTTGTAAATTTTGGTTGCTTCGCTATCCACTAAAAGGCTCTCACCTCAAGGCCTACCTTGGATATCCTATCAAATTGGCATTTACACATTTAAGAAGATGTCAATTATTGTCCTTTGAAATTAATAATCACACTATGCATGAGTGGATTCTAACAACTTTAGAAACATTTAAGATTTTTTAATTTGATAGGAGAGTCAAGAATTATTTGTCATTAAGTTGTTATCAGAATTTCTCTCAAATTGTCATTCACCCATTTAAGAAGAGGGCAATTATAGTACTTTGAAACTAACAACCACAATATGTATAAATGAATTTTAACAACTATAAGTATAACTAAATTCCAAATTCTGCTAAGTTTTGTTAATTTGAGAGAAGATTCATATCATTATAATTATTAAGAGTTTTAAGAATTTGTTTAAGAATAAAGCACTCACTTCCATTTATCAAGAAAAATTTCTTTACATTGTAATGTGTATTTATATTTTTTGCATTACTTTTTAATTTCTATAATTTTTATTTGATTGGGATGTTTAACTGGGTTTATTGCTTTTTGGTTATGGTTTAGTCCATGCAACCAACATGTTTAAAGTATTAAGGAAAAACCAATGATTTTAGAATTGGATTCCTATCTTTTGTTATTGAAGGTTGCTACAATTTTATAACTGTAAATTATTTATTTATGTAACTAACGCTTCATTTAATTTCTAGATCTACATTTATGTATATCCATTATATAGCTTTATAGTTGCCTTTTCATTTTCTTACTTTTCTTTTATGTCGCTGTGATATATTCACTAGTGGTTGTTGAGTGGGGATTGTAATGAATATACTTGGAAATTGATGGTGTAAATTTTAACTGATGGCAAGTGGGGACTCTAATACTTTGCAACTGATGGTTTTAAATTGATGGCATCTGTGTGTGTATAAATTTGATGATTGTAATAGATATAGTTTTTTTGCATCTACAATCGCATAAAGTTGGGGACTCTAGGGTTGAGTCTTATTTTGCATATAAAGAAATTTTGTTTTTGCATGATATTTAAAGATAGATATTGTTTTTTTTATCAAGATAAAGATAAATTTTCATGTTTTTTTTCTAAGTTAATACTCACCGGGTTTCGAACGGGTGAATTAATATAGGGGAATCTGAATTTTAAATAGTTTTGTCATTAGTAGGGACTGTAATGAATATACTTTGAAATTGAGTTGGTGACTAATAAATGTTTTTATTTTTATTTTTATTTATAGCACAAATTTGAAACGGTACACTTGCATAAAGTTTTTGTTTTGGTGTGATATTTAAAAATAAATATTGTTTGCAGTCCAAAACATACGTCAATTGTACTAAAAACTCACACAGGTATCCATACCAAAACAATAAAGGATGTTATTTATAATATATATTATTAATTATTTGATTATATATATATATATATAATAATTAACACCATAATGAATATATTACATTTTAATAAATATAATTTTAGATATCTTTAATTTTTTAAATAATAATACAAAGAAAATTAATATTCAACTCCACAATGAATATATCCAATTTTAAAAGAACATTTTTCATCAATATGAACTTATCCTACTACATTAGAAAACATGGCAAGTTTCTTATTAAACTTAACTTACTCCATTAAAAAACATCGCAAGTTTCTTCTTAATAAATATATTTACGTCGTGTTTTTTCTATGAAACTTGTTTTGAAAACACTATTCAAGTTCGTCATCCCTCCCTCTAGTTAGATAATGCCACGTATTTCGTCAATATAATGAGACGTATATTTTTAATATTTTGTCAATAAATATAATATTATTCTTTAATTTGAAACTCTACTTTTTATGACGTGTAACAATGTTGTATAGAAACACCAGGTCCATCTAAAACTATGTGCCGAGAAGCCGCTAGAACTGAAAGTCATGGTGTGCATTTCAAGAAATTTGGATGGGAGCCTTGCAACATGTATAAAAGCATTCTCTGAAAAAGCGTGTTTATGGATATTATAGTCATCCATGCACATCTCGTGTCAAGCATTGATTATGCTTTTGCCCCTGTATGAAGTGTCGTTCATGCGCATCTCATGTTCACGTTCTTTGGATGGAATTATGTGCATGCACTGATCTCATTACAATATGAGATGCCATGCAGCGTTGCATTTTGGAAACATGATTTCTTGTCTACCTAATAATTCAGGGATGGATGGAATTTGGCAGGTATATTTATAATATGAGATGTGATTCAACGTTTCAATTTGGAAGCAGGATTTCTTTTCTGCCTAATAATTCAAGATGGAATTTTAAAAGACAAATTGTATGGTGAAAAATCAAGACTACACGAAAAGTGAGTAAAATGTCTTATAACGTGTAGAATTTGACAGACAAGTTGGATTTAAAGTTCCAACCCTGGATACAATGGATAATTTCGAAACTTGGCTATTGTGTCAATTTGAAGGCTTTGAAGGTTTTTAATGGATAATTACGTCGTAGGCATTTTTCTCTACAAGGTTCGCATTGTAAACAATGTTTACTTTGTCATCCCTTTGGCGAATGAAAAGCTACCACAATCTCGCAAAAAATAAATTTCCACGTTTCATGTTCATCATCCAAGATAAGGTTTTTAACACAGGTTTATTATTTGTTCCTTTCGTTGCATCCAAACCCTGTCCGACAATGTGTGTTCAAGAATTTTAACCAGAACTCGCATTTCTTCTCAATTTTTGGCAATGACAGCTAGAATTCTGCAACCCCGTGAGTATTGAAGTCACTTGCCTATGTTGATCAAATCGGTTTTCAATCATATGGATAGATTCAGATGTGATATCATACTTTTAAACTCGTAGTTTGTAGTGGGTGAGAGTACAATTTGTGGTAGAACTGTCAACCGATTGTCACAGGCTAATTCCCCTTGGATTCTTGCCAGAAATTCGATCTGAATGAGCCGCAGAATGAGTTCCCTCATACCATGCGCCAATATACATGGTGAAATGAACACGAAATGAGGCCAAAATGAAGCCAAGACTGTCACATACCCCAATTTTGTAAAATTATGTAATTGTTTTATTTAATTTTCTGAGACATTATGATAAACTTAATCCTAAGTAGGGATTGATGACTCA
>LPNX010579741.1:7490-20246 GCA_001517045.1 Pseudotsuga menziesii
AAAGCTTTTGAAATGTTTAAGCAGTTTAAAGTCATGGTTGAAAATAAAAGCAGACACTACGTTAAAATTCTAAGAATGGATAGAGGCAGAGAATTTGCATCCAATGATTTCTTAAGTTTTTGCAAAACAAATGGGATCAAAAGGAAATTTATAACTAGCTATACACCACAACATAATGGTATTGCATAAAGAAAAAATAGAACAATAATGGAAATTGCAAGAAGCATAATGAAAGCTAAGCATCTACCAAATGAATATTGGGCGGAAGTTGTAGCTTGTGCAGTATATATTTTGAATCGTTCCCCCACAAAGAGTGTCAAGGATAAAGTACCATAGGAAGCATGGAGTAATAAAAAGCATAATGTTTCTCATTTAAGAGTCTTTGGGTGTATTGCATATGCACATGTTCCTAATGAAAATAGGAAGAAGTTAGATAATAAAGGAGAAAGATGTATGTTTGTGGGATATAGTGAGCAATCAAAAGCATACAAGTTTTATAATCCTATCACAAAAATGACTATAATCAATAGAGATGTCAAGTTTCTTGAAGATGAAGAATGGATTTGGAATGACAATCTACATCAACAACAACAATTTGAAATGATATATTTTGATGAAGATCAAGCTCCCAACAATGGCTCCAGTTCATATAGCACAACATCAACACCTCAATAAGCTTCAAGATCTCAGTCACCACCTAGATATCACTCAAGTAATAGCTCAAGGTCAGATGGAATTCCAGTGAAGACAAGAAGTCTCAAGGAAATATATGAGGTAAATCAAGGTAATGATGATGATGGTTTGATTTCTGATTTTGCATTATTTTCTGTTGTTGATCCAATATGTTTTGAAGAAGCAATTAAAAATGAAAGTTGGCAAAAGGCTATGGATGAAGAAATTGAAGCAATAGAGAAAAATCAAACTTGGCAATTAGTGAATCGTCTAGAAGGAAAAGATGCAATAGGTGTAAAATGGATCTATAGAACAAAGTTTAATGTTGATGGAAATGTTGTAAAGCATAAAGCAAGGTTAGTTGCAAAGGGTTTTTCACAACCCGATATTGATAACAATGAGACTTTTGCTCCAGTAGCTAGATTATATACAGTTTGAACAATGTTAGCAATAATAGGGCATCATAAATGGAAAGTTTATCAGATGGATGTCAAATCGGATTTTTTGAATGGGATATTACAGGAAGAAGTATATGTGCAACAACCACCAGGTTATCAAATATTGGGTCATGAAAATAAAGTGTATAGATTGAAAAAAGCTTTGTATGGTCTCAAACAAGCTCCAAGAGCATGGTATAGCCACATTGATTCATATTTCTAGAGCCATGGTTTTAGCAAATGCAACAATGAGCCAACTCTTTACATCAAGGTAAACAATCAAGGTAAGGTCTTAATTGTATGCCTATATGTTGATGATTTGATATTTACAGGAAATGTTTCTATTGAGTTGTTTAAATAAACAATAAAAAATGATTTTGAGATGACATATTTGGGCTTAATGAAATATTTTTTGGGCATAGAAGTAAGTCAAATAGATGATGGAATTTTCATTTGTCAAACAAAATATGCAAACTATGTTTTGAAAAGGTTCAAGATGTTGAATTGCAAGCCAACATCTACACTTGTGGCAACAAGATTAAAATTGATCAAAGAAAGCAAGGGTTTAAAGTTAGATCCAAGTTTTTTCAAAAGATTGGTAGGCAGCTTGATGTATTTGACAACAACAAGGCCTGACACTATGTATGCAGTCAGTTTGATTTCAAGGTTCATGGAAACACCAATGGATTCACATTGGTAGACGAGGAAAAGGATTTTAAGATATATTAGTGGAACAAGAGATTATGGCATCTTATATTCAAAATCAGATGATTTTATTCTAGTTGGGTACATAGACAGTGATTTTGCAGGTAGCATTGATGATAGAATAAAAACATCTGGGTATATTTTTCATCTTGGTTCAGGAGCAATATCATGGGCTTCCAAAAAACAACATATTGTTACTCTTTCAACTACATAAGAAGAATATGTAGTGGCAACATCAGCAGCATGTCAAGCAGTGTGGATAAGAAGAATTATTTCAGATTTGATGCAAGATCATGAAGGAGCAACACAAATTTACTTTGACAATAATTCAACAATAGAACAATAAAAAAATCACGTTTTTCACAAAAGGAGAAAGCACATTGATACTAGATATCATTTCATCCAAGAACTTATCAACAATGGTGAAATATATCTTGAATTTTGTAAATCTGAAGATCAATCTGCAGATATCTTCACTAAGTCATGTCACGTCTCCTCCCCTCTCTCACTGAGGAGAGGATGCGACTACACTGCTCTGTCTATCTGACTTATCTTGAAAATGAGTTTTCCCGCAACTAGATATGTCGTTGTAACGTTCCACCCAGCCATAGGCTAGTGTGCTCATCAATCTCTCAGCACCACTTCCACCCCCGAGATGAGCACGATTTACACAAGGAAAAAGGGAACAACAGGCTCACACATATCCAAATACACCAAGGTTTAGCCAAGCCAATCTACAGTTGGGTTTATCAGGTTGCTAGGGAGTGGAAAGGAAGAATTGATAAGCTAGTGAGCTCAACCACAGAGCTATGGACACCTGCACAAGATCTATCTAGCTTGGCATCCACAATACCTACACACCCAACACAATGAAGTATTCCCTTCACTGCTACATAGTCCCTCAGGCCATACCTTCCCTTCGAGTGCTCTTCAAGGTGTGCATAGAAGATTAGCGAGCCCCTCTTGATCTCTTTGTGAGGTTCCTCTGTTCACTAGGTTTATCAAGCCAATTCTAGGTGCCTTCCACTCGTAAGTTTTCCAGACCAAAATAGGAATGCACATAACAACAAAATACAAATGTTGGGCATGAAGAAAAACGTCCTGAACAACCAAACACGAAATGGTAAAAGGGAAATCATCCCTGGGAGAGAAAATTTGAGTTCATCAAGCATTCTTGGGCATTACAGGAGCAAAAACGACCTCTCCAAACCCCCAAATTGTGAATCTCCCTTCCCAGTCACTTAGCAATACAAAAACGGTTTCCCATCCATGGAGACAATGAGGAAAATGCAGGAAAACGTCCCAGCTATCTCCAGTTGCATGAGGAAGAGAAACACATGGGTGAATAATGGAATGGCTTGGGCATGCATTTCTGGGTATTTACTTGCCCAATAAGCAAAAACATGATGTTCCAAAATGATGGCTTTCCCCAATACGAATTTGACTGGCATACTCTTCCATTCCCAATGCATTAACTACCTCAACCAATTTCTGGAAGAAATAAATGATTGGGTGCATAAGACAAAATGGGTAGTTGGGAGTTTTATGGGTTCTCTCATTGACATTTGGATTTACACTATTGACTCAAAGGCCCCCCTTGTGAAATCATGCCCCCATCTCTTGTTGCATTGCATAGCTAGTTGTGGGTATTTTGATTAATTGCATATTTACATGATATCTCAATTTTATAATGTACCTGGCTAGCACGATAACCATATGCATCGATTTTAATTGCCGATACATAAAACGCTAAATCCATGGTGGGGCCTTGGCCTTCAGCTCCTCACCATGATTTAATAATGTTATTTACATCATGTACAATTTTAATGCAATAGGGGTCAAAATCGAGATATTACAAGCCATTGGAAAAAGAAATATTTGAACATCTAAGGAAAGGTTTGGGCATCATAGAGAAGTCAAGCTTAAGGGGGAGTGTTGAACAATGTAAGCTTGACGGCAGCTGACCAACAACCTCTAACCAACTGCATTCGACCAAAAATCTCCAACAACAGCTGCCTAGCCATCCAACAAACTACCTAGTTGTCTAATTAATAAACCTCACCTTCTAACAACAAAAGGAATAGTAAAAACATGCTTCTAAAAACTGCTATAAATAGATCATTTTAGAGCTGCACAAGGAAGACTTGTAGCTTTCTCTTTTGCTTAATAAAATTCTAAGCAACATCTCATATTTACTCATATTTTCTATCTTATTGTATTTTTAACTCTTGCTTTTTAATTTTCTTCTTGCATTCTCTACCTACATTTTTGGAACCTTAATGTGTTTGATACCATGTGTTCTTTTCGTGACTGGACTGTGTTGTAACTCTAATATCATTAATTGACTTTATTGTTTCTTGTTTTTCTTTAAGCTAAAACTGTGAAGATATGCATGTTCTAGTCTAATTCTATCTGATAATATGTTTCTAGTCTTATTATGTCCGATAATAAGTTTCTTTTCTAAGATATAACACAACTTCATGCATTTTTAAGGGTTTATGGAGTGTTAAGAGCTTGACTTATGCTGCAAAATTGCTAGTATCGAACGCCGACAAAATCCGTTTTAGGATTTTGATTGTAGTTGTTGGCCATTTTTCCGATTTTCAACAGTAAAATCGGTCGATGTATCATTATTGACCATTGGAATGGTAAATTTAAATGCGAGCGGGGACCGTGGCATTTATAAATTATTTTTTCTATCACGTTTGATTAGAATTTTAGTTCAAAATTGACTAGCAGGAGATATTCTACCATAAATATTTCTTGATACTTGACAGAGACTATTGTAATCAGATTGATTTTAACTTCCTAATACCTTACCAAAAAAATATTTATTAAACTCTATATCTTTTTAAACAAAATGTAAATAAATTTTTTACTTTTTTCAAGTTACATGTATTCAAATTTTCATGGATATGAGATGTGTGACTTCATTAGCGTGGAAGGATTTTTTGGGTCTATTTGTGAAAATAGAAAATCAATTTAAAAACAAAAATCAAATTTGTAAATATTTATCATTTACACCATTGGCCAATGGAAAATCAATTTTAAACAAAACAATTAACCATTGGCCAATATAAAGGTTTTGAAAATTAATCATTTGCCAATATAAAGGTACACGGGAGCAAGGTGCCTCTTTTTACAAAATATTTTTGATCTCAGTTGATTGCTTGAGGCGTAGAGGGAGAGCATACACAACACTTGACACATGGAGAAAAATGCAGTGATCTCAATTATAATGAGTTTGTAAAACCAGTAGCATATGCTCTCCCTCTGCACTTAGTGTGATCAATTGGGATTAGAAACTCTGATTAGTTTAAATTTGAGCTTGTGATAGTATTTTCCCTCTGAAGACAAACAATATTTATTTGATTCTGTATTTAGAGTTTTGATTTATATAGGTTAGGAGTCCTAGAAGCCTGAAAGTAAGCTTTGGCCTCGCTGATGTTTGAAATATCAACGGCCCCAATTTCCCAGATATGAAGGAATTGAGTCTTAGGAACTGCATCTTCTGAAGTCGTGTTCGGTCTTGACATCTCTTGGTATCAGATCCAGGTCTTGGCGTCTCTTGGTATTTTAGGAACTGCATCTTCTGAAGTCATGTTCGGTCTTGGCGTCTCTTGGTATTAGAGCTAGATCTTGGCGTCTCTTAGTATCTTAGGAACTGCATCTTCTTAGTTTGATTGTTCTCGGTTTGAAAAATCAACTCATTTTGTGCATTTGCCTCAACACTAAGATGATACCAATAAATCTTAGTGAAACAAAATATGACATTGACACTATTATCTAATGATTATCTTCTATGGCTTATTCAAGACAATACCACTTTCTTTCTTCTTTGTAATCTTAAAGATGTCTTTGATGTTCCTTTTCAATTGTTGAGTTGAAATATCCTCCTTCAAGATGCATAGCTAGTAGCAATGTGTTAGATCAACTTCATACGACAAGTAACCAGTATTAATGGTGTTACTTTTTTTGTTTATTAATAAATACTATTATCTTAACCAAGTTGTTCAAACTTACTTGCAGGAGAGTTTGAAAAAGCGCTCGGGAGAAGCTCTTTAGTTGAAGCATGGAAAGTGACAGAGAAATCAAAACAATGAGAGACCCTCAACCTAGTGAGTATCTAACAAAATTTAAGTAGCTCTAGTTACCTAAGTCATCAATCCTATCTTCATTTGAAATTGTTGAAATCACGTTCAAGCTATTGCTTCACTCTCCCTTGCCATTGATGACGTTATATAGCTAGATATATGTTGTTTATATACTACTTGAGTCGAATTCCTGCTGCCAAATTTTTCCCTCGCCATTGATGAAACTATATACAACTCTATATTTGTTTGTACATTGGTTGAGTGAATTTTTGCCGCCAAAGTTCATTGGATTCTTTGTCATAAATAAATATAAGTTTATATATATATATATATATGTGTGTGTGTGTCTGTATATATATATATATATGAAATCGTATTTAGAAAATTATCATATAAAAATAAAGAACAAAATTAAAATATCTTACCACATTTCTTGGCAATCTTTGGCTTTATTTTTCTTTCAGATAAATTGTATACCTTTTCTAACAAATATGACATCATATACTCAAAATTAAATAACACCTTAGTATCCCACTTTTCCCTTGTAAGCAATCTAGACTCATATAGTTCTAAAACTCCATAACAACAATTAACTGTTGTTACTGGGGTGGATTTGGATAGCTATAGTGCAATGCTTGATGGTGGGAAAATGAAGGTCGAGTCTCTCCTTCCTTTCCTATAAGTGAACGGAAGGGAACTTGACCTCTAAAATATTTGGATTTGAATAAATATGGAATTGTAAATTCCCAATCCACTCTTGAGAGAGATTTTCTTTCTAATTAATATTACTATGTTGGCACTCTCACCATGGATATTGCGAATGTATATATGGAGTTTGGGTCAAGGTGGTTTAGCAGGTAGGAACAAATTTGCCAAATTATGCATGTGTGTGATTACAACGAGAATTCAGTCACACAACAAGAATTCAATTGATTTTCTCTATTTATGAGATTATGGATTCAATCACAATGTGTTTTCTATGAGAATCATGAAAAATACAAGAGTTTGCTTTATTTACGAGATAATGGAGTCAATCACAATTTGTTTCTTGTGGGAGTCAATAACATTTCTAGAGTTTCCAAATACCATACCTTAAGTAGTTTCACCTCTCAATTTGGTTATTATGGACATCGAAGACAAATTCTAAAACCACCCACTATGGAGGTTAGTGTCTCAATTTTAGATTGAAACCCAATACTAGAACCTATTGATTGAGTCTGTAACATTGGGTATGTAGATGATTGTATGATAAGTGTGAAATCATGCATTGAAAGGTTATTTACACATGGTAAATATTTCCTTCTCATGACTTTCTAAACTGGAACATTGAAAGAGACACATTAAAAAAGATAAAACTTGGCCACATGAAATATATCTCTCAAGTATTTATTTGTGTGTATTTGAGCCAACCCCATGAAACAACCCTTAGTTCTATCATGCCATGCATGTTGGGATGGTAGTTAATGAAATGAAATGATGGTGTCTTATGAGTAGATAGACCTACATGGATTGTCAAACGTCGGGCTTGGAGTGCTTCATTCAAATAATTGCAACACTTTTCATTTGTATATGAAGTTGCCAATGATAGTTTATGCACTTTCACAAGCCGTTCCCAAATATGATCAATGGGCTAAATAATATGTTTATGTCATTAGGCGTTCTTTCTTCGGAGTGCTTTTGAAAAAATTTATTCACCTTCGTCGTCCCTCCTTCAAATGGATTGTCGCTATGTGTTTATTTCCTCGTCCTCCTTGTCTGCTCAGTTGTCAGAATGCTAATCGGTTCAGACTTGAGAGACTTACACTCCTTGAGTTAAATTGTCTGTAGGACAAGTATCCCATACACTCGAGAGACTTACTCTCCTTGAGTTATATATGACCGACATGACACCTTGCATTTATGGTACATCACCATTGCTTCAACTCCCAATGGCCATCATCGGTGAATTAAAGTATCACTATCGTTAACCAGTTCTCACACCAAGTCAAAAGGGATTTTTTTGTTTGTTCCGGGTTGAAACTTAATTGGATGCTGGGTTGGGGTGCTGGGTTTGTGATCTATATTAGTGAAACCCACTATTATTGTTTCTCTGTGGGCTGCAGTATTGGATCCAATACTAGAGCAGAACTGCTGGCTCTTTGGTCTCTGCTCAGAACTGTCATTCTGATGGGACTGCCCATAAAAATGATATTTGGTGATTCAATGGTGGTTATATCATGGGTCAAAAGACTGTCGGCACTTAATATACCCACATTGAAACATTGGTGCAAAGATATTTTTACCATGTTGCATCTTGTCCCTTCAGTGGCCTTCAATCATATCTTCCGGGAACACAACATACTTGCTGATGAACTTTCAAAAAAGGCACTTTCATTGGATTTGGGTTCTGGATATTACACGGAATATTTGGATGGGAAACATATTGGTGATGGACTATTTGCACTCTTTTGATGGCTGTTATCTTTTGATGGCTGTTATCTTCACCATTTACAGCATCTGGTCATATGATTGTATTTACTTTTTGTACTTGTTTAGAGATATTACAGCATGTTGTTGTGCTTGCCTGGAATGGTATGTTTAAAGGACACTGACAGTAAAATTCTGACCTGATATATCAGGAGTGATGAATAAGTCTGATGAGAAACAGACTTAGTACTCTTATATTTGTTTTGAATGTTGTCTGTATGCAGTTTCTTCAAGCTGCTACTGTTTTGGTACTTGTTGTATTTTGCTTGTATTGCTGACTGTTTACAGATATGATAGCTGTCACTTGTTATGTACAAGATTGATTATAAGCTGTGATGATATCCCACTATGGGTGGTTATACAGGGGACTGTTTAGTCTCTCTCTATGTAACTGTTTAAGATGTCTTTTGATTCTATATGAATATCAAAGGCTGGTATTTTTTTCTCTGAAAAAAAAAGAAACTTAATTAGATGCTTATTACTAAAATTCCCCATTATTTCTGCGTTTTTTTCACTATTTCTGGTCATATTCGTGGGGATTCCGATGAATCAAGGGTGTTTTGGTTAGCGGGTATACAACCCTGGATCGTGATGTAACATTAGCTACTCACGAATTTTTCCTGCTGGCATTGGAATCCCTTACAAGGTATGGACGACCACAGACCCATGGGTAAGTTTATGACTAGCTTCCACTATATTCAATATCTATTTCAACCTATATTAAATCCTCAGTGGATTATATAATTGTGAATTTCAGTGTTTACAAACACACATTTACATTTCAGTACGTTTGAAAGAAGGGTTACTTTACATTGCCTATCTACAAGATTGTATACAAGAAGTGATCAAATTTGAAGGGTGTGTATAATATGTTTTAGAAAGGATTGTTGAGATCTTTTTAAGGAATTTTACAAATCTAATATCTGTTTCGAATGATTGTATTATTATTCATAATATGCAGAAAAGTTGAGGTGAAAGGCACACTCTTTGTGTCGATCTTCAATATGATTATGCATTCCATGCTTAAATTTACATAGGTAATGCATCTACATAATTCCCAATGCAACAAGTAAATCAGAACATTTGCATAATTAAAGCTAATAAAGAATAAATGTTGTGGATAGCATGATTGACATTTCCTTTTAAGGAATCTAGCCTCCATGATGTGTCTTTTAGCAAAGACTTGGTACACTCCTTGCAAACTAATTTTGCACTCTAACCTCAAGCCTTCAACATTTGCACATGAGTGCATACAAATAGGAATAACTAAAATCATGTAAGTTCTCGAAATTTCCCTTACACTTCTTTTTCTACTCATAATTTCATGATTTCTACATTTGACTCTAAAATTTAATGTTTCTTTTCACACAAATATAAATATGTATTTTATATCTTTTTAATAAAAAAATGGCGACTTATAAGAGATGGTCTCCTAAATTTTGTCTCTATAAAAACCAAGGTTACCTCTCATGGTACTGAAAAAACATACACATAATTTTTTTTTATAAGAAATTATATTTTAAGTTTTAATAATTTAGTGTATACTTTTATAGCTATACAAAAAATAAAACAATTTATATTTTACATTTCATAAATGTAGAACATAGTATAGCCATTACAATTAGTGGATTGTTTATATTTCATGGAAGTAGAACATAATATAGCCACAACAATTAGTGGATGTAATTTGGAAGCTTCGTCCTAATGCCACCTAGACTAACCTAGGAATTGCATCCAAAATAGAAACTTTATCTCTAATGTATTATGGGTTTATTGTACTTTAAATATATTACAATTGTGGCTCCTCTTTCCCTTCCTACTCTAGAAGTATTATCTTGCTACGATATTGTCTTTTGCAATTGCTAAATCGATTAAGCCTATTTATTATTGAAATATTTTTCTTATTTGTTTGTTAGAAATGCCTGTCACTTGGGGCCAGTGCATTTCAACCATTGGCTAACAAACCATAACAGGGGGCATCTAAGCCGTCAAAATCACATAGGGATCACATCCTTCTTGTGCCACACCAACCCTTAACATGGCTGGATTTTTTAGTGTCTCCTGCCAACTAACTCACCCCTAAGCGGATTGAATCTGTGTCACGTCCCTACCCCTCTACCAGAGAGAGGAAGCGACTATGCTGCTATCTAATTCGGGCAATCTAGCCCCATTAACGTAATATAAAATGAAATGCATTGAACTCATAACATACACAGATGCATGAATATTTAACATACATCAGAAGCAAAATACATTCCATTCAAGCATTTAACATGCTCATCATAACTCATTTAAGCAAATACAAGTGAAGAGATTTAAACACAAGAATACTTATCTCGGAAGAAGCTTGTCCCGCAACCAACTATATCGCTACAATTTTCCACCCAACCATAGGCCAACGTTCTCATCAATCTCTCAACAACACTGCCACCCCTAAGCTGGGCATGATTCCCACAAGGAATAAGGAACACTAGCAGACTCACACATAGCCAAGGATACCACAAAATTCATCCAAGCCAACACAGTTGGCTTTATCAGGTTGCAAAGGAGTTGGAAAGGTTGGCTGCTAAGCTAGTGAGCTCAACCCCAGAGCTATGGACACCTGCACCAGTTATAGCCTGGCTTCTAGAGCATCTACACACCCAACACAAGGAAGCATTCCCTTCTCTGCTACACAGTCCCTTGGGCTATGCCTTCCTTTCTAGTGCTATTCAGGGTGTGCAAAGAATAAAACCAACCCCCTAGATCTGTCAATGAGGTTCCTTCACACACTAGGTTTATCAGGTTGGTCAGACCCCATTTCCACTCCCAATTCAGTTTAGACCAAAGCACAGATGCATACACAACAAGATACACAATTTTTGGGTTGAGGAAAACAGTTTTGGCAACAAAACGAATTTCCAAGATGGGTGAAAATAGTCCCCTAACAACAATTCAATTTCCAGAGATGTTCTATGGCTCTACGTGTGCCAAACAGACTCAAAAGCCACCCATAATCGTGGGTCTCTTCTCCCACTCACCGTGTAACACAAAAAATGGTTTTCCGCAGCCAGGTAATGAGGATAAACAACAAAAAATCCATCAGATAAAGAGCCCAGCCATTGATCTTTTCCCAATCGAATTCCCAGACATGGGAAAACTCCAGAACCTGCAAAAACGTGAATGGGAAAGACAGATTGCTCCCCGAATGGAAATCCCACGCGAGGAAATCAACTGCCAACGTGCATGAGGAAAAATGCGGCTTCCAGTGCGTGAGGGTGAGCTGCGACTACCTCCACAAGTGAAGAATGCATCTCTCTTCCCCCATGTGAGGGTAATGGGTGAGAGATCTCCCTTGGGAAAGCGTGTGGTCAAAGTCTAACAGCCCTGCCAGAATTGATTGATGCCCATACTCCCCTTTCCCCAAGGCAATAACTGCCCAACTACTCCTTGGAGAGTTAAGTGGTGGGTTGAATAAGACAAGAAAGTAGTTGCCAACTCTTTTGGGTTCTTTTCTTGACATTTGTATTTTTCCTATTGGCCCAAGGTTGAATATCACCCCCCCTTATCCTTAGGAAATCATGTCCCCATCTCTTTATTTGTTGCATTGACATAGCTGGTTGTGGGTTTTTAATTAAATTGCATGATGTCCAAAATTATAATGTGTCAGCTAGCACGAAATACCATCGGCAACAATTTTAATCGCCAAAACATAAAAACGCTAAATCGATGGTGGGGCTTTTGCCTTTAGCTCCACACCACGATTAGATACAATCTAAAAATCATATACGTTTTTAATGCAAACAGGGTGAAAACTGGGGTGTTACAATCTGGGTCACCTTGTTGATGAGACCCACACCTTAACCAGATGAGCTAGCAAGAATTGGCATTACTGAAAGATTTGAAAAGCGGTTGGAAACCCAAATTTATATTCCCTTCTAAAACATGCATTTGCATTCCAAGGTGAATCCAAGTGGATTTGTAAAAGCTTGCTGCACAATTTTACAAATTGAACACCTTAACCAACCTAAAAAAAAACTTTAAGAGAAAAATAACACAACACACTTCTAGGGGATTTTATGTACTAATCTATAATGAAGGTTCTTTAAGGATTGGCATTTATGAAGGGAACGATCTCTTGAATGCAATTCAAGTTGTAGAGTGGATGAGAATATCTCATACTCATTTATTTCTTGACAAGGAAGTATGGTTTCCATGGCGTCTGAAACCACAACCAGAGCTGCCACCATAAGAAAAAACCAAGACACAACCTTCCCTTTGACAACAAATTAGGTGTAGGTTGAACATACCATAATGAATCAATGTACCAGGTATGAACATGGAATTTAGTGTTATTTATAGGTGAACACTTATTAAGTTAGAAGGGGAAAATGGATATATAT
>LPNX010579741.1:20978-33631 GCA_001517045.1 Pseudotsuga menziesii
TAGGGCTTTAAGCCAGTACAACAATTATTGTTGAACATGTTACTTAGAATAATAGAATCTCAGTAGGGAGGATGCCACTCCATATCACAACCACAACGACCTAATTGATTGATCATGCTAATATACAAAGAAAAGGATGATGAATAACTCTATAACTTGAAATTAAATAGACCACATTTAGACAAAATATTTTGAAAATAAACTATACATATTGATAAATAGTGTAACACAATTACATTTTTAGTTGGTTGCATGTTCCTATAATGCATTATAGGTGTTGAACACAAATGAGAAGTTGTAAAGTCAAATATCAAGAAAATATATCAAATCGCATATTGCCATAATCATTAAAGAGAAACTTTGTGCCTTTGTTTATCATGCTTGGTCCTTTGATTTATTGAATCATCATTCTTGAAGAGGTTCATATTTCCAACTATCACGAAGTACACATGCCCTTGTATAATAATAAACTAAACAAATTGATGGACATCAATGGCATCACAATATTGAACAAGGTCTTGGTCAACCATTTATTTGTGATTCCGAATTTGATTTAACACTTTCGATTCTTGTAATTGAAGACTTGTGTGGTTTGAATTGTTTCTATTTCAATACTCTTTTGGTTAGTGTTTTATAACTTAGCAATATAATTTTCATCTCTTTCAACTTTATTTAATTATTCACTTCATCCCACAATTATAACAATATACATTTGCAATAGAAATAAAAACAATTATCATTGAAAGATAACCATGCATAAGAGAGACAAAGTTTTCTTGGGAAACCCAAATGGGAGAAAACCCAACAAACTTTTCTCTAAAGATATCAATCTAATTTTCAAGTACGATACCAAACATAAAGATTAATCCCTAGCACAAGTGTGTTCTTCTTCCATAAGAAACCCTAGCAAACCTTGAGAGAGATAGAGATAATAATATAACCCCAAAAATTACTTCTTGTGATCTTCACTTGTCCTCCTTGAGAAGTGCGCACTAATTGAGAGAGATGAGCTTCCTTGAATGCGAAAAATGAAGTTTGATAAAACTTATTATATTATTCAGTTGACTTGATTTTCACTCTTGAGGAGACTTGTACTTTTTTCTTCTTGGTTCAAGTTCCCCCTTTTATTGGGGTATTTTACCCTTTATTTTCTTTCGATTTATATTGCACTTCTTCAATGGATTGTCTTTATTTCTTTGGATATTTTTTCAGCATAGAAAAGTTCTCCTTGTTTATGTCTCATCACATGCGTCCATATTCTTCCCAAGATCTCTAATGTTTATTTGGCCACATTCTAAGAAGTCTCGGTCACTTCTTAGAGTCAATTGTCGACTTCAACATTAGATTAGAATTTGTCTAATATACAAGGTGATAAGATCTCCTTGTAACATGTACAAGTACTCATACCCAACATAAATATTAATCCCTAACACAAGAGTATTCCCTTCTTCCACAAGAAACCATAGCGAACCTTGAGAGATATAGAGATAATAAGATAACCCCAAAACTTAATTCTAGTGATCTTCACTTGTCCTCCTTGAGAAATGCGCACCAATTGATAGAGATGAGCTTGATTGAATGTGACAAATGAAGTGTGAGAACACTTCTATTTATATTCTTTAGTTGACTTGATTTTCACTCTTGAGGTTGACTTGTACTTTTTTTTTCTTGGTCTAAGTTCCCCCTTTTACTAGGGTGTTTTGTCTTTCTTGTCTTTCGTTTTCTTTGGGACTTCTTAAGTGGATTGTATTGATTTCTTTGGATATTTGTTCATCATAGAAAATTTCTCCTTGTTTATGTCTCATCACATGTGGTCATATTCTTCCCAAGAGCTCTAATGTTCATTTGACCATACTCTTAGAAGTCCTGGTCACTTCCTAGAGCCAATAGTGAACTTCAACATTATATTAGGCTTTGTCTAATACACAAAACGATAAGATATTGTTCTAACATAGACAAGTCATCTCACTCTTTAAAAATAAATCACTCCTTCTACGAAACACTCCCAAATAGTGAGTACGCAATGTGACCTCTATCCTGTTACCACTCTAATAAACACATGACTAGACTAGGCTAAGGATCCAAACCCTTTATACATATAGTTAACACATGACTAATCGGGGCTACGATGGGGACAGTCTCTCTATGGGACGCGAAACTCTAAGAGAATGATCTATAGAATGTTTTCCTGATGTTGGAACCATGATAACATCAACACTTCTCAAATCTTGCAATTTGATTTATAGGATCTCTTTTAAAATTCCCTTCAATATCTTATAGTTTTGGTGGGTCAAAATATTTTGAAATTAATTTCCTAATACTAAAGAAGCTGATAACCATAGGAATTCAAGCATCGTGAATTGAAAGAGTGGGATTAGACATTGAGACTCCACTCCTCATCTCCATGAGTATCCAAGACCCCATTGCTACATGTAAACCATATTTTGACAAGTTGTCAACCATTGTGTTAATCTCCCGAAAAATGTGAATGTAAGAGTGTTTTGAAAACAATTTCAATTAATTAAGTTCTTAACAATTTAGAGTCAAAACTAAACTTTCCATTTTGAAATTCCAACCACAAATTTTTAAACATTCTTATATGTTTCACATTTCAAAAGCAATTTATTCATAGGTCACCCCAAAGTGCCTTGTATGCCTTTTCTGCCATGGAATTTTCATGAACCTTTACTAGTGCATTATTCTTTCCTTCTTGTTCTAGCTATAGTATCAAAACATTGCAATAATTTTTATGTCGGCCTCAAGTTGTGTGCTTTACCAAGTACTATTCATAACTTTTTTTGTGGCACCCTATTTTCTCAATTCTGTGTTCTTAGCTTTCAAATTGTCAAAGTGATATAACAATTCTCCGATCTTTTCTAATCTCATGTTCATTAGTGAACACTTCACAGAGCTTAAGACTTCAATGGAGTAATCAACCACTGCAGCTTTGAAAACATTTGCACCATTTTTCTCTCTTATGACTCAAAACCTTGGTGATGCTACGTCAAATGGGTTTAATTTCAATGGATGTGGCATGTGAGGTAAGATGTTGTTGCATACCTCATCAAGAATACACAAACATAACCTCGATGGGAAAAATTTCATGACTACAATATAAGTTTATGAATCCCAAAACCAAACCCAACCTACTTGATTGATTGCTCCCAATGTTGGTATCTTGATTTTTATCAATGTTCCTCAGCACATAAGCTCTTGTCTTATTCGAGACAAAAAAATGCATTTGATTGAGGTTTTGTTCTGCCAAAGAAAACTTGAGAGAAAAAATTAGTTCATGAACTAATTTTAGGATTTTTTTCCTCAAAACACAAATTTGGTTTTAGTTTCCACTTTTCATCCATTTAACCCTCCAACAACAACATATTGGCGTATCTTTGCACCTTTTTGGGGCAATTGTTGGTTTTAAACTTTTGCACATATTTCATTGGATGAAGAGATATTATGATTGAATGGTTTCATAAAATTATTTAAATGTTTAATTGTTTTTTATTTGTTTTGTATATGATTAAACTAATCTTGGTTGTCCAATCATGCATATTCCTCATGATTCATCTTGGGACAATCTTCAAGGTTTTAGGTAAGATATTTTCATAGTATTAAAGTAGATATGAAAGAGTAATTTTAACAAATATATGGTTCTGAAAATAATTGTTGTTAAGATAACATGTAAATCTTCTTTTAAACTTTCTACAACTCACAATATCGACTTTTTTTAGAAGTCACAGTTTGTATGGAACACTCTTAATTTTGTTATAAAACTTTATAAAAACATATTTATTCAATGGAGAGGACAATTGAGTGGTCTGTATGGTCTTGAGAGGTTATTGTTCTAATACTATCATTAAATTTTTTTTTTAATTAATTGAAAAAATTCCATAACTTGTTATTCAAGATCAAATCAAAGTTATGAGAGAAAATGCATAAAAGTTAAACATCAAGTAGAAAGCATGTAGCCTCTGAAGGATCACCATTGTTATAGAAGCACCAAGCTAGGTTATCGTCCCTTTTTTATAAAGGCATGCAATCTCAAAAAGCATTTCAACATAATAAAAAAGATTCCTATCCAAAATCATACGAATGCGTAGAAGACTTGAATCCTTTTGAGAAGTACTTCTACTATAGATGCAGTACCGAAAAACTAAACATTGTCTTAACAAAAATAGACATACCGTCTAAAAATAGTTTGAGGACTTTATGAGAATCTGACTTGATACACTGCAATCCTTGTATGGTTTTATTAGTATATACAATGGACCCACAAAAGACTAGTATGAAGCTTTTTGGTGCAAGTTCTAAGTAATGTTATTAAAGTATAAAAAAAGGCTTCAAGAAGCACCCGAGTATAAGAACAGAGAAAAATAAAACAATTCGGTGGAGTGTTTTAAATATTGTTGCCTTGCAGTGGGTAAATCATAAAGTAACTCATGCCATATATTTTTTGGGGGAAAATACAAAAGAGGGTTATATTGTTGAGTTTACTGCTGAAAACCTATAGTCAGTCTAAAAAACAGAGGTAGTATTCAAAAAGGGATGTCTAGAAGTGTTTGTGCCAGAAATTGTTTCCAGACTACAAAGAAACAAGCCAACACAATCTCAAATATTCTATCAAGCAAAACTAGGTTTTTAGGGTTTTTGAAAGGCTTTTCTGGTTGTGAAGTTTGGTGACAAAAGGGAACACATTCATAAGCCAAATAGGAACTAAATCACAAGTAAAGAACAACAAAGATGCATAATATAATAACCATGTATCCAACAGAACATAACATTGAAGTTCATCCACAATTGACAAGCACTACAAGCATAAAGACTATAAACCAGCAATGAAATTATCAATTGTGTAGCTAAACAAGCTAGAAATGAAGCCAAAACACAGACTAAAGGGTAAAATGGAGCATATATTTCATAATCTGTTCATAAAATACACATGAGAGTCAAGTACTTAGCTTATCGATAATTCCAAAGACCTCCTCTAGCCATAAAAAATCGAACCCCCTCTTCTATTTGTGACCTTCCTAAATACTATTTTTCAAAATTCAGTTAGAGTCTAAACCCTAACTGTTTTTAGCCTACTCATCGATAGGATAATGTCAAAATAATAATTACAAAAATAAAGTATTCCTCAAAAACATAACAAGTAACTGTTTTAGCTAACAATGCTCATAAGTCTTTAGCAGCTTCTGCTAACAGAGCTATCCCATCTAAGGCTTGGGCCTTTTTCCTAGCTTTCTGTTGCTCAGCTTCCATCTCTGTCATTCTTTTAGTAAGCTCCTCATTCTGTTGATGTAGGCTTCTGACAGTCTGTTTCAATTCTACACATTGTAAATCTGTACTTCTTTTCCTTTTTAGGGCCTCTTTGGAGACTGCAATAAGCTCTTGGTAGTGATCATTCACTTCTTCTAGGTCTTCCCTGAGTATTTTATTAGCTGTAATCAAACCATAATTTGTTTCTTGCATATAATCTATTTGATGTTTATACTGCTTGATGTCTCTTTGCAAATTTTCCTTCTCTGAGTCAAATGCCTTGCTTCCTGTTGTACTTTGTAGTTCACTAGGCAGCCATGGGATGTTCAGCTTTCTGAATATTTCCTCATCCTCAGGCAGCAGCTTTGTAGAAGCACCATGAACACTTGGGTTTTCTTGATTATCTGTTTTAGTAGGTGCAATTTCATCCATCAATAGCTTGTTTTCTGAATAAGAAACTTCTATTTCCTCTTTCTGCTGTTCCTTCAACATTTCACCTCGTAATTCCAAAAACACAGCAGACAATTTGGTCTCGGTGAGGCTGGATTCTTCATCTGTTTTCAATAGCTTTTTTCCTTTTGCAGGATGAAAAGCTGAACCTCCTAGAGCTGCTTCTTTTTTCCCTTTGCTGTTACCCTTGCCAATCTCCAGCTTTTCATCAGAAGATGAAATATCAAGTACAGTTATCTCTTCTATATTTAACTTAGGGTTTAGTAGCTTTTTCATGTTCAGCCTCAATTTTTTTTTGGGTCTAGTTTTGGGTCTCCAGCCTGGGGCAAGCTCTCCCACCATTTTAAAAGTTTTTCCTTGATGAATGACTGTGGCAAACTCCATAACTTTAATCTTCTTTTTCTTTGGCATTACTGTCTTATCCTCCTGACTGTAGAAATCCCTTTGTGTGCCAACCCTAGTCTTAGCACTGTCAGTCAACTCATCTCCTTCCAATAAATATGCTTCATCTTCATATAATATGGTAATTGGGCTTCGTTGTTGGGCCTTAGTCTTTTCTTCATCTCCTAAAACCTTTTCTGTAAAAACAATTTTTTCATCAATGAGTGCTTCTGCTGGTGCTTCATTTTGTACAGGCTGGGTTTCCTTATGAATAAACAACAAATTTTTGTTCTCACTGTCAACTGGAGGTTGCTGAGATTCATAATCTCCTTTTGAAGGTTCTTCTACTCCCACTAGTACAAAAGCGCGGATTTTTCCACGGAGGTTTTCCACGTTTCTTACTTTTTGGTGTAAAATCTGATGTAACAGGAACGAGGTGTCACTGTATCCATGCCTGGACTCTTAGCCGTCATTGTATCCACGCCTGGACTCATAGCCGTCGCTGTATCCACGCCTAGCCGTCGCTGTATCCACGCCTGGAAGATAGGGGGTAGGAATTGCAATGCTTGGTCAAATCATACAACAACATATTGAGGAAAACCACAAATATGATGGTGCTCTTCATGTTTAGATAATTGAGGGCCTTCATTCACCAAACACTAGGACGTAAAAGTCAATTTTCCTAGCGAGAGGTGAAGAAGCTTGACTCGATCTCAAACAAAGCATAAATAATATCAAGACAATGCTTTATTAATAATAGTGTTCCCAAATATCACATTATTACCAATGTACATTCAGTGGAAGCACCAAGTCAACAAGTTCGAAAGGACGATTTAGATTCTCCACAACCCACAAACCACACTTAGGTAGCTCCATTCATCTCGAAGTAATGTGGTCATATTGGTGATCAATGTCCTCTTTTGGTTAGTGTTACCCAAATGTAAAGGTATATACATGATTTTAGTTAGTTATTGGGAAATAATTAGTATGAAGGCTATCTTTTTGGCATAGAAAATGAAAATTGTGATAGTTATTTTGTGTAGTGGTGATAAGAATCCATGTAGTATATAATCTAGCCATAACAAGTTTAAATCACATGAAGAGCTTAGGTTTGAATATCTATTATAATTTTTTATTTATCTATTTATGGAACAAAATGATTCTTTTCAAATTGTGATCTATGTTCTTGTGCCTAAGTTCCAATGATTCATCCAACTTTTCTTAACCTTTGTCAGAAAATCCACTAATTCCTTACTCGGTGAAAGTCTCGATGATAAATTGTCACCCACTTACTCCTAACTAAGTTTATAAAATATTGTATACTTTAACTTAATTTAATTAGATTAAGAAAAATTTATATTCAAAATTATATTAAATAAATTATAAAATTTATAACTAACTTACAACCTATCACTTAGCAAACACATATTTCTTCAAATAAATATATTATATTAAACCATAACTTTTATTTAAGGGATTGTTTACCTTAAGATGCCTATAATACATGTTCTTCTCTAATATTTAATATCCTTAAGTTGATACGCTTTATCTTACATTTAGTATTCACATAGGATAGAGCTAACTAGCCACAAACATTAACTCCAAATAAATTAATCATATTAAAAAACTCTACGCATCACAAATCTTTAAAAAAAATTTAAGACATAAATAAACCGCAAATATTTTCATGGCTAAATAAACCAATGAGGTTGGAGGCTTTGAGAGTTAACTCGATATTTAATATATGTTTGTAAATATATCATTACATTTTGGTGGATATTTCACTTTGCAGCTTCCCTCCTTTGGGTTTTACTTTTTTCTTTGAAATAATTTACCCTTCCCTCCACAACTTTCTCACAAAAATCATGATGTCAACCTTTCCCTCTATTCCTCTGGTTTTCAAGCCTTCATTCCTTGAGCTCCCCGAACCCATTTTCCTCACTACCCACAAACTAATTTGAGTTCTTTGCGATTGAATACATAGCCATGTCTTCATCGTCTTAAAACTCTGCAAAAGCTGCCATTCTAGAGGATGCAAATGGGGTCGAGAGTTTGGATTTCATTGAGGGAAAAAATGAGCGTGAATTTGCTCTCACATTGACGATCATACTGCTAGTATGGTTGAAGATGTAACGCTTGACTGCCTAGAATATGGAACAGGGGCCATCAAAGATAATGAAGCCAAAGAGGATGGTTATGTAGATGCCGGAGCTTCCTGAGTTGAGGGTTTTCTCATGAATGGCAGTTCTGCTGGTAATGGGAGAAGCTATGGATGCTGAGCAAGCACTCGAGATTGAGATAGATGATGCTTCAGGGCATGCCGTGGGAGCAGTGTTGATGCATGGTAATACACCAATATGCTCTCATCCTGAATCCGGGGCAGTCTTTCACTATCCTACATATGACAGGGAGTTGTATGCGCTAGTAAATTGATTAAGAAGTAGAAGCATCAACTTATGGGTCAGGAAATGGTCATACACACGGATGGATCATGAGCCTATTCTATATTTGCAGGCCCCAAGTTGCAACAGACTCGCCACTTTATGTTAATGGGGTTATCACAACAATGAAATTTGCACATAAAGCATTAGAGAAGGGTAGGGCAAATGAACTTGCTGATGTGTTGTCAGGACCAACTTCTTCGGCTTGCAGGAGAAGCATTGGTAAAAAGTCGGAACTGGAGGAATCCAAAAGGCCGCATACTCTGTTTCAAAAGGTTGTGATGCATTGAAAGCTTTATCGATGTTGTTGATTTTCTAAGCATGCAAACTGGAAATCAGGTTTTTTTCACTTTTCACATGCTATTCAAATTGTTTATAACTCATTGTGAAAGCCAACATTTTCCTCTTCTAAAAAATATATATATTTTTACAGTTTTCCATCTAACAATTTGAATTGTTCTTTTCCCTAGCATTTTAGGTTTAATGTTTGTGAGGATTTAATTATCAAAACGACAGGGTCCTTTGGAAAAAAAAAGCAACTGCTTCTCATTCTTCAATTATTACAGAGGCTTTACCCATCGACGGCAATGCCTCAGATATTTACAGGGAAAGTACTTGACATTTGTCTATACTCGGGTGTATGTATGAGATAACATGTGCAGGAGGCATTCCTTCTACAGAAACTAACTCATGTGGTAGCTTTGTAGCGTGGATCCGTTTCCTTTAGTAGGAAATAGATGCTTTGCAAAATCCCTGGAATGGGGACATATAAGATATGGATATGCAAATCCAAGGGTATTGTGTGGTTGTTTGATTAACGATCTATATTCATGTGCAAGAGGTTTTGCAATTCTATGTAGGTTAATCTAGTATGCCCAATTGGCCTATGGCCTATTTGTATTGGCGTGTGTGTTTGTTTGATTTTGAGCTAGCAAAGTCTTAAGGATCATATGTAACTCCATGCTTATTACTCAGATTGGATTGGGTGGTTCACACCAGACCGATCTTCTATCATCCACAGGATATCCATTTTCATTTCCTCTTATTCTCGGCGAAGCCACCTGAAAAGGTCACAGGGTGTAAGAGGTAAAAATACTTCTGTCCTTCTCTGCCTCTCATGAAGAGAGAGGGTAGGCCCTAATCTAGAAGGACCTGGTTGTGTAGTTTCAGAAGGGGAGGGGTAAGGAGTTATAGATCTTTTCAGAACTTATGTTGGAGTTGCTATGCTCAGTTAGTAGTTATCATAGAACTTTGATACCCCAAGTGGGCTAAATCCTGTTTTCAGCATCAATGTGTCTACATGATATGGTGGTGTTTGTGTAATTTTGATGGCTAGTGCAACTATTTAGTTTTGCAAATACTCATTTTAGATGGGCTAATTGCAATGATCCGAAAAATTTCAATATTTATCCAGCCACATCTTGGTTTGACATGGATGGATCAATAATGGATCATAACAATCTTCCACCAAATTTTCATGATTCATAGTTTTAATGGAACATTGATTTGATCAGGTTTTCACGTTTTGAAAATATAGATGGATGTTTAGATGAGCTGCTTTCAATTCTTGTTCTTCGTCATATTCTGAGATATAGTTTTACATTTGTGAGTTCTAACTAGTGTTTGTATGTTTCAAGTGGTCAGTTTGGATTGCTCCTACTAAGGGCTAATTGATAGGTTGACTCATTGGACCTACTTTATTCCTTAACCCTAGATGCATCTTTGTCTTTATATACTTAAAATCGGCTGGCCACAGTGCATTTTGTTTTCTTGTGAACCAGTACCCATCTTAACTCTGTGCATGTTCTGATTAGTCTAGAAGAACTAATGTCAAAGTTGTAATCCAAATTCTCCTGTAAGATATATCTTTGTGTTTGTACAGTTAATTCAAATTCTCTTCTAAGATATGTTTTGGACGTGTTTTATATCGAGTTCTTGCACCAATGTGACTTCTACTGAACATTAGTCTTAGATGCATGTATAATAGAATTTTAGCCCTTGTGACCACTGATATTATGTGCTAATTCATGAGTACAATGACTACTAGTTTGATAAGTACTACGTGCTAATTCATGAGTGCAATGACTGCTAGTTTCTGCTTATATATTTTGTGATAGGGCTATTACAGTGTTGTGAGGTTTCATGACTAGGTTTCATATTATCAGGGTCTCTGATGGTCATCTAACTGATACATTTCTGTGTAAGGATTTTATTTGCTAGTTACAATGTTATCAGATTTTCTGAACAAGTTGCTTTGCATATATAGAATACAGAAGGCTAATTGCTATGGCTGCATCACACTAGTCTTCTGCGCACTAATATCAGTTCTTATAGTTATAGTGACAGGCTTATTTACTGATAAAAACTGCTTTGCTCCAGATTGGATATTCGTCACCTGTTCAGGATGACCTAACAAATGATCTTAGCCTGACAGTCTCTCAGGTTTAATTCTGAATTTTGATTATTCAATTGGGGTACTTGGTATCTACTTGGCATATTGCCTATTAATTTATTCTGTGATCTTAAATAATTGGCAGTACTCTTTATTTGGTTCACTATCCAATGTTGGCGCAATGGTTGGAGCAATAGTCAGTGGGAAAATTGTTGATTCCATTGGGCGAAGAGGGGTGAGGGTTTTCTTGGATCTCATGGTGATATGAATATCATATGTAGACTATGGACAAATTTATGATTCTGTTACAGATGATGACAAGCAATAGCATATACTTGATTTAGTTATTTCCATTATACATATTACAAACCTCTAGCTTTGGTTTCCATGTTATATACAGGCACTAATAGTGGTAGCAATCCCAAGTATTGCAAGGTGGCTTGCCATTGCTTTTACAAAGGCAAGTTGTGCTATTAGTGACTTCTGATTTAGTCTTGTGACTTTTACCTTGCTGCAGATTGCTTCATTGTTGTACGTGGGTAGATTGTTGACAGGCTTTGGAATGGGAGTCATATCATTCACAGTAAGTCTACTACTCCCTCATGTGCCTTTCCTCCTCCAAAACCTTTCATAAGGTGGCTACTACAGTAATGTTGTTCAGTGTCTGATGTTATCCATGTGTTGTGGTAAATTAAGGTACCGATATATGTATCCGAGATAGCCCCGAAGCACTTTTGGGGAGCTCTTGGCACTGTGAATCAAGTAAGGCCTGATTCTTATCTTTTTCACTTTGGAAATATAGCTTTAGCGTGACCTTCTAAGTAGCCATAGGAAAGCATGGATGTAAGTGATTTGTAAAGCCCTAGAAAAGCCTTTTTTGTAACTGACCAAAGTTTCCTTTTTGTGGAACAACTTTCAATTACCGTTGGTATAATGCTGGCATATTTATTTGGGTTGTTTGTTCCATGGAGGCCTCTGGAAATTATAGGTATGTAATCAGTAAGACGGGTTTACAATAATGCAAAATTTATAGTTATTTTCTGAAAATATTAAAATCAACTGTCCATGGGTGGTGATGCAGGAATAGTTCCTAGTGTTCTGTTGATTGTTGGTCTCTTCATTATCCCGGAGTCTCCAAGATGGCTGGTGAGTGTTTGAAAAGATTAAATTCTTGTAATAAATGGTATATACTATAAACTACATAAGTCAGAGAAATTTCACACGCCATGCTTTGTAAAAGAAAAATCTTATCTAACATATTTTCATGCTGGGAGCAGGCTAAATTAGGCAAGGAATCAGGTTTTGAAGCTTCATTACGGGCTCTCCGTGGCCCTAATGCTGATATTTCAGTT
This sequence comes from Pseudotsuga menziesii, assembly GCA_001517045.1. Classification (NCBI taxonomy): domain Eukaryota; kingdom Viridiplantae; phylum Streptophyta; class Pinopsida; order Pinales; family Pinaceae; genus Pseudotsuga; species Pseudotsuga menziesii. The sequence continues at coordinate 33,254 of LPNX010579741.1, forward strand.
GAAGAAGCTGAAATTAAGGTACAGAGCCTTTGGTTTTTTGCATGACATCCTTTGGTTTATTTCTTCTTGTAATCTGACTGTGTATTAATCCTCATTTGCGAAATCTATTTTACTTATTCTATTCTTGTTGCCATTTGTTTCCTCTGTTCAACAAATTTTCTGGATTTCTTGTGCACTTAGTTAATATTACAGTGGAAGAAATGATACCCTTGTGCTTTTTAGAATATATGTGATATGGTATACCTTGTTTTTTTAATGTTTTTGATAGAAATGAAGATCATACAATGGGCTCAGATAATGCCAAAGGCCAAAAGGACAGCAAAAAAGACTGCTTGTGCAACAAGGAACACCATTTGAGCCACACATTATTCTGAGAGT